>LQRL01144058.1:0-12184 GCA_001703475.1 Hydroides elegans
CCTTTCATTTGAGCCTATAACCAAGTCTCTATGACTTTCCGTTCAAAAGTTCTAGCCCGTACAAGAAAGCGATGACAGACAGACGGACGGACGGACAGACATACAGACGGACGGACGGACACCCCAACTCTATAGGCCCCCAACTTTGGGGTTGGGGCCTAATAAACACTAATCTAATGTATATTTTGATAGTGTTTAAACCATTCAAAGATATCAATCACGACAGAAATTTGACCATCTAAAAAGCAGCGCTCATATTATGTCCAGTTCATATTATAAGGGCAGCGATAATAAAAATGGCACTGGATATGGAAATGGAACAAATGTAAACCTTTATTTCTTTGACATCATTCATCGATTTGCCGTCATAATATGTTAAAAAATATAATATTAATGTATATTAACGCTCTGTAGAAATGTGAACTTCGAAAATAAAGTAGAAGTGGTAAAATGAGAACTTTGAATTTTGTTCCATTTCCATATCCAGTCAAATTTACATATAGCTTCCCTTGTATGTCCACCCGACCCGTGTAGCAAACCAGATTATTAAGGCACAAAAAAAACAATAATCACCGAACATCAATTTAAAAATCATGCAATTCAATGTATGGATATAATAGAATTAACAAATTCAGATTCGGTTTCTGGTCAAAGTTGTCTGCGAAGGTCCAAACACAAACTTATACGAAAATAACACATTATCGCTCACTCAAACTGTGATTCCAAGTTATACACACAATTATTATACCTTCTTTCGCCATGAATTCCTGATCGAGATTCTCTGTCGCCTCTTCCTCCAGTGAGGACTCCAGGAGGCATATTGGTAAATTGTAAATCGACAAAAACAAAAAATGCGATCTAAACAAATGCAGCTAGGTAAATATCTTGTCGGATTCGTGATTTGACGCATTTGCTTACAAAAGTTTGAACGGATCGGAGACCAAAAAGGCTACATGCCTTATCAAAACATTGTCTAACAGAAAACTTAGCACATATCATCAAAACTCAACCAAATGCCTAAAAAGTGTTACGACTAGAGTTTTAAGCGACATTGAAGATATCAAAAGTTCACTGACGGGCGTATGTTAATCGGAACCGATGTTTTATTTCATTTCCAGTATGCATAGTCATCATTTAATATTCCAGAATTCAATATGCCCTCAACAGACATGTGCATTTGAGACATAGTATCAAGGCGGTAAATGATAATTTGATTACGGTTCGGAAAACGAAGCACAAGGCCCGCTGGAGAACACCCGTGCATATTTTACGGAGATCGTGCCCGAGACCCGAAGATAACATATCCTAGTGTTCTAACACCGAGCTATAGAGGCTCCTTATAATTATCGGTTACACTACACATATCTTTTTGATGTGCCTGGTTGCCAAGATCCCTTAGTTGTTTCTCGCCTTGTAAAGCGGTCTAGCCGCACTTTTCACTGCGGTCACTTGTCCTTTCACGAGAGCCATCTCAATCATGATAATTAATCACACAATTCATGTGGATAGAAACCTAGAATGGTCCATAAACTGTTAAGCTTGTTTTCAAGGGTGTATTTGCACCTTCCTTAATTTGGCGCACACATAATTTTAATAATTTCAAAATGTCAGAACTATAAAAATTTTGTTTGCATCTAGACAGCTTGAATTAATATGGAAACCCTTTGAATGAAACAAAAGTTTTGAGCTCTTAAATTCAATACATTTATAAAAAATATCGTTTTTTTATTTAGTTGATATAAATTTACAAAGAATCAAACTATGTTCTTGACATCGTTTTGACATCGATCAAAAAAGATAATCTTTTCTACACGGCATTAGGTGATATTTATGAGAGAAACATATGTTAGAGAGAACCTCTCTTAAATTCTCGTTCAAAACATCAGTTGGCAACTCGGACTTATGCAAACTTTCTGAGATCTCATATGAGAGTGTAATTATGCAAACAACCGTAACGCATGGAACTTTCTCTATGTATAATTAAAGATATTGTAATATTAACCGTATTCATAAAGAGTAACTATTGTTAGTTTTGTGTGGTGTTTAAGTCATACACTTGCCCCTTGGCGGATGTTGAAAATATCAGAAGGATGGATGCTGCCTTTCGAGTTTTTATTTCTTGGAGTTTAAAATTATTATTCTTTTCCTTGATAAGAACTCATTGATTCTCTGTATGCCATTTCTCGCATTGTTTATCTGATCCACCACTGTAGATTTTCGTCACTCACTAACTTTTTGGTCATATTTGATGCTCACTTTTGATTACAGTTTACTAAAGTAAAAATCGGAATCGCACCTTTTAATTTTATGAGTACACAACGTATTTTTCTTAGCACAATAAATATATCAAAATACATTTTCATCAATCCAAGTTGTTTTCCCAGTCATGTTCAATCGATTCCTTTTTGTTAGGATCTCTCTATTTTAATCATATTTTAAGCTCATTTAGACATTCACCGATAGTCATACATAGACACAGTCATTCTCTTTGGCCTTACTAACTTATATAACAATTTATTATATATACTGTTAATGTTTCTCCGTTTTGTTGTCTATTATAATATCTTGATCGTAGATTTATTACATATATACTTGCTGCTCTCATATAGCAGATCTGTAATGTTGATATTATTTCTTATGCCTGAAGCTCAATTTAGTCTTGTTAAACCTTATGTTGCTAATCAAATATATACATTGTCTTTCGTCGCTGGCATTTGCTGACCTTACACAGATAACATGAACTTCAAACAATTGGTAATAATATGACTTTAATACAACTGCTGGTGATAAAGAACAAAATCTTACCAAATAATTCAGATAACAAAGTAATGTGTATAATATTTGGAATGTGTGTTAAAACTAT
The DNA here is from genome assembly GCA_001703475.1 of Hydroides elegans. Lineage (NCBI taxonomy): Eukaryota > Metazoa > Annelida > Polychaeta > Sabellida > Serpulidae > Hydroides > Hydroides elegans. Next base: position 2,864 of record LQRL01144058.1, read on the forward strand.
ACGACTTTTCCAGAATTAAGTAGAGAAGACTTATGTTTGGAGCAGGCGGTTAACATGTTGTGTTTCATAATTAACATGTATATATGTTGTAGGGTATCTATTCGGTTAGGGCAAGTATACTTACCCTAGGGCAAGTATACTTGCCCTGATTTTTTAGGGTAAGTATACTTACCCTGATTTTTCTCAGGGTAAGTATACTTACCCTGGTTTTTGGCCTTCAAAAAATTAAAGATACCCTGAATGGGTATGTTCGTTATATGCAGGAGTTATCTATGGGGTTGAGTAAGTTAAGACGTTTCGCTTGGATTTGTGAGTCGATCGTTTTGATCTCATTATTGACTTAACTCCGTACGCGACTTTGATTCTTGTTGAAGAACGGTGTCTGACTTGAATAGATTCATAGATGTTGATGGAATGATAATTGCAATTTAGAATCCATGTTTAGACATTTGACACGTATTGGGGGTTTGATTTGAAAGGAATTATCATACATATTTATTAATGTTATTACAATTAGTTGTATCTATAAACACTAACACATAGTTTAGAAACCTATAGTAAAACTTCCTTTATTTTATTGCATAACAACTCTCATTAAAAATATTGTCAATATTTCCAATGCGGTCATTGTTTATATTCGTTTTTAGTTAATCCTTTAAATTCCATTATTATTGAAATATTATAAAACACATACTTATATAATCTCATTTGTAAACGAAAGTCGCGATTTTATGCTAGATGCATAATTTCTCTTAACTTTTATTCATTTACATATTTCCCTTAAATTTAACTCATTTACTCATAATTACATGTATGGCTAGACTGACAACGTAAATTACACAAGACATGTGCTCTTGGAACATTTGCAGCGATTGAAAGAAAAACAAATTTCCATAAAGTCATACTTTTCTACACACTCAACTACGTGCAATGGCGTCCAAACAGCACATTTATTTTCTTAAGTAACATCTCCCGTTAATTAATCTTGAATATCATTTTTGTCCCATATTTATTACTGCATGAAAGGAACCAGCGCATTGTTCAATGCAGTTAGCATGATCGAAATGCTCTACGCATTGATCCAGAGGGAAACGTTCTGCTCAATGAGGCAAAATGTTCGACTCCCTAAGCCCCAATGATAATCCCCTTCAAGATCATTCTTAATACTAGAATGAATTAACCATAAATTTCAATTGCAAACAATAATCATTCACATAATTGCTATGAGGAGCGAAACGTTCAACTCACAATAATCCAAGCGAAACCTTCAACTCACGCACTCAAATGCATCACTAATATGTTTATATCAAAACGATCGACTCACAAATCCAATCGAAACGTTTAACTCATGCAATCCCATAAGTGACTCGTGCATGGAATAAACATTCCAATTTAGGGTATCTTTAATTTTTTGAAGACTAAAAACCAGGGTAAGTATACTTGCCCTGAAAAATATTAGGGCAAGTATACTTACCCTAACCCAGTCAGGGCAAGTATACTTACCCTAGGGCAAGTATACTTACCATAGGGCAAGTATACTTGCCCTAAAACGAATAGATACCTGTGACATATACACTGTTAATGGACTTCGTTGTCCAGATAGCAATTTACAGTATATTGAAACTTCAGTACAAAGAATATATATATGACGTCGTAGCCAACAAAAAACCCTCATTTAAAGAAAATTAAATGAACTGAACATTAGTCCAATCTAGCTTTAAATATATTTCAAATAATGAATCATAATGTGTAACGTTATCAAGCTATTGGTATGATTTTGGATTTCCAATTGTAAACATTTATATACTCACCCAAACAAGATAGTATATAAATATATTTCTCAATAACTTTTTTATGCGTTAACCAATTGTGTTCAAAATTTCAGCATCGGTAGAACTATTTATTTTTCACAACTAGTAGCAACATTTGAAATATTAAATGATTATTTTTGGGGGTGTGAAAAATTAAGGTGTGAAACCATGTTTGCCATCAAAACATATATACCTTGTAGCTTTGAGCATTTTTTTCCAAATGGTTGTGTTTCCTAACAAACGTCGAGTATTTGATCAATTCACTTGTTTTCTGTAAAATCAAAAATAATCATGCGACCCCTATTTAAAGAAAAAGGAAGACACGCTATTGGTATGCTGGCTGCTGGGGGTTCCAAGAAAGAGGTTGCTAGACCATTTTTGTGCACAATCGCCTGGATTTATTGTCTCAAAACGCGATTCTAACCAACTGGGACATCGTTAGACTGACCGCGCAGTAGGCGTCTAAGCGTAACGACCGCGCGACAATATCGAAGGCTTCGCCTGCAGCGCTTCCGAGAGCAATTTCGCGCAGCGACATTGACCGTCATCAAGACGCCAGGGACCCATTATCCATAATTTTTCAGTCAAACAGTCATCAATCGCCTCTGCGAACATAGAATATGGTCTTATTTTTCGGCTATCGAACGAGTCTATAACCGCCTCCGAAGTCAAAATCTTGTGTATTTCGACACGGCGAATGTTTGTGGTGAGAGAATGCGACGCAATTGGTCATGAGAAGTGTTAACCGACGAGTTGCAGTGCCAGGTCTTTCGCGCAGGCGGGTTTTATCGCGTTTACTGGGGCACTGGCGAACGATCTTCGCGATCGTGTTTTCGGCAAGTGGATCGAAAAAGCGGCAGTTTGGTTATGATCAAGGATGCAATATTGTATGGCTGGCGATCTAAACTTGTGTTTATTTAAGGTAACGTTGCTGCCAATAGCTTCAACAATACCATATTCAACACCCAAGTTGTCACGTATATGTTGCGGTACCCTCAGACGTGAAAAAAACACGCCCTCGTGTCGCTGTTGTTAGTGTGCGCAATCTTATTGATACCAACATTGGTCAGCTTTTTTTACGGTCAACAACCCGATAGAGCACTCTTGGGACCATCTAGACCGTCGCACATGATCCTGACAGCATGCCCTAAAAAACTACGCTGGTTCTTAACAAAGAGTGGCATCCTTACCATAGGCAATCATCAACCGATCGGTTATGTTGGTGCCACGACTTATTCAAGAAATATTGGTTGTAGGAGGTCGACACACTCGATATTTGCTATGTGAAATGTTTCTGTCTGGTTTTAGCACGGGATTTTTGATACCAATAAAAGTTAAAGAACTGCTACGTTATTGTTTTATTTTTAATTGGCTTCTAAAATAACAAAGCTATTAATAATGCGTTGAATTATATATTGCTGTAATTTCATGAGGATCCATTCAGTAAAACTAGAGATATGACCCTCTAAATTCATAATATACTTTCTTGTTTGGGTGAGTATATAAGAAGCGCATTGTGTTGTCACGGTTTCGTTCAGTAATATCCGTGCACTATTTCTCTGTATGAAATAGAAACGAGACAATGTAGTCAATGTACATTCCCCCTTAAAGGTAGGGTTACCTCACCATAGAATTATTCCATATAATTCAAACTATCCGGAAAAGCGGATCTTAACCTATTGATCTACAGTGACTCACTTTTAAAGCGTAAAGCCTTACATTCATCTGATTTAGCTTTCACTTAAAAAAAATCCAATACATAAATTTCAAAATCATGCACGCCATGATGATCCATTCCATTGAAATGATCATTGATAAGAGTGTTTTCTTCTCTCTGTTAATAGCACCAAAATGCCCCTAAAGTCTCATTATTATAGTTCGACCTCTTTGGCCAACATACTGTTTAGATCAAGTTTTACATATTACAAAATAGACATGGTTATTGCTTTAACAGCACACTTTTATCAACGATGAAAAAGTACGATTTGTAACTGCACACATTACCGGCACCGTGTAGGGTTATTGCAAGAGCGCAGTACCCTATTTTCCTAGGTATTTTAAACAAGGCCCTTTCTATAAGGTCCGAAAGGTTTTTAAGAACGATTCAAGCACAGAAATTTAATTGAAATCACTTAAACTAGGGGTTCTTGTAAATGTTTTTCTATTATTCTAACTAGAGTATTTTTTTGTAAATGTGATTCTATAATTCTCCCTAGGATATCTTGCACAAAGTTGTATGATGTAATAAGGATTTTTTTACATCTGTTTCTTTATTTTCAAGTACGGACAGTCGGTTCCAAGAGGTGGTCCCGCGTGACCCGGCGAACCCGAATCGTGGCTGCCTCCACCAGGTCTAACTGGAAGTATCTGTCTAAGAATCTTCTCGCCATTTCTACAGAATTCTAGTCGTACATTTCTAAATACTTTAGATGCGACGGACGCAAAGGAATTGACTGAACGGAAAACCCATTTTACATGAAAAAGGGTATTTATCTTATGAATCAACTGATAAAATACACTGACAGTCAATGTCGATTTAGTTAATATATATGTGTAACAGCGAAACATTGATTTAAGCGAAACTTTTATTTCGCTAGCGAAATATTAATTTATCTGATGATGTTAGACAAAAAATTGTATATTCAAAATACTTTAGCAGTCATAACTTGGAGTTTTGTCCCAAATATTTATGTTTCATGTATATTTTGATCCAATTGTGTGTCTTAGTGATATAAAGCAAACTACCAGAGAGGGTTATCAGTGAATTGAGTAATGAACTGTACTTTTGGATTGATACAGATTATGGTCAAAGTGGTGTAGCAATCAATGACGTCCGCTTCATTACTGAGGACGAGAGATGTGCAGCAGAAAAATCCTGCTCTGAACTAGTTTTACGGGTTGTTTTGATTACGTCATTGAATAGAAATATATAGATTGGTTAGATGCAAATGAATATATTGCTATACATATGTATAAGATAAACTATAATAAAACGCTTAATGAATAATATTACGACGCAGAATATTTGCATAGTCCGAAATACTATTCTTTCGCTAGCAAAATGAAAGTTTCTCTGGAAATCAGAGAAAGAAGAAAAGCTTACATATAATACATTAAGTATAAATGGTGTAAGTCTTACATTTTGTAAAAAAAAAAGATATTAGTATCTTGTTCACACCTTAATGATGACATGGATATTTCAAACCTTAATGATGACATGGATATTTCAAACCTTAATGATGACATGGATATTTCAAGACAAATGCGATGCGTATATGCAAGAGTCAATAAATTGAAAAACTCATTTTGACATTGCACTGTATTTGTTAAGGTTGTCTTATTTAATATATATATATATAATGAATTTTCATTGTGCATACCTGTTGTGTAACTATGGTAGAAGTACTTTTCAAAAATGTGAAGTTGCGTATAGTGGAGAGTTTGGGCAAAAAATAACACCCGTGTTAAATCATGTTTCCCAAACTTGTTTTGTATTACTGTGATCTAATAACCTCAAAGATAACCAATCAAAATTATCAAACTCACACAAAACATGTTAGAATATTACAAATCAAGCTTTGTAAAACATAATTTAGTGCAGGTGCTATTTTTGCCCAAACTCTCTATTAATAAATTCCGAAACTTTCTCAACATTAAATACTTGTGTAGTATAAGTAACGAAATGTGCGATAAATAAATTTATTTGTCAGGTGTGTGAAAAGAAACTTTATCAAATGTATAATGAAAATAATGAACGTATAAGAAAATGAGAAGATTAAGTGTATCATTGATAGCGATGTGATGAAATATTCGAAGTTTATCAAATTGTGGTATGAAACTGTATACGTGCTTCCTTATTCCAAAATAGTTGTATGTCTAAATAAATTTGTTTACATGAAGTTTAGCTTTATACATTCAATAAATTTAATATAAATTACAAATCTCATGAGGTGGGGGAATAGTGATTGCGCTGAATGCGGACTCTGTAGCGAGCCCGGTCATTTGGAGCACATCCTCTCCTCCTGCAGAACGGCGCTCACTCAGCGACGGTTTACATGGCGTCACGGCGTCAAGGTCCTTCGAAAGCTGATACACCATGTAGAACTAAAACGGGTGAATGCCAAAAAAAGTCGAAACGAAAAGAGCGAAAAAAAGATACCATAGAATTCGTAAAAGCAGGACAAACAGCACACAAGAAAACTAACATGAAAAACACTGAGCATAGCGTAGGCTTATTAAACAGAACTACAGACTGGAAGTTACGTGTAGACCTCGATAAGCGACTCGTCTTCCCTTTTGAGATTGAAACCCGACTACGACCAGATATGATACTATTCTCTTCCACAAACTAGCCATTGATCATAATCGAGCTTACCGTTCCGTGGGAATCGAGAATCGATTAAGCATACGAACGAAAGAAACTGAAATACAGCGAGCTATGTGATGATTTTAGAGATAAAGGATGGGCTGTGTGGTGCTCTCCCGTGGAAGTAGGGTGTCACGGGTTCGTAGGAACATCAACTATTCGAGCCCTACGACAAATCGGGTTAACCAGAAAAGAAAGAAACAAGGCTATAAACAAAGTGAGCGACGTGGCGGAAGAGGCATCTAGTTGGTTATAGCAAAAAAGATCCGAAAGCCGATGGGAGCCAAGTAGCTGACATGTCTCGCGTGGGGTTAGCGCAACCACGGGCACGGCGGAAAGAGATTGTATGATGATCAAAGTGCAGAAACAGTCAAAGATATCCGCTTCATCACTGAGGACGAGACATGTGCAGCAGAGAAATGATGCTCTGTACTAGTTAAACCTAACTTGTAAATGTTTTCAATCATGTATAATATTATCATTGTGCATGTGGAGATAGAAGTCTGAAATAAACTACCAAATAAAAAAAAAGAAATATACTGTTGTATCTAGACAACAATGTCCTTACCTAAAGTAAGGTTAGGAACGATGGCCATGATGATCCAGTAGTATAACTATAAGTGGATGTTGTCGGTTTGGTTTCTGTTCATTGTCTGAGGGTGTTGGTGGAACAGTTCTGGTTAGGGGTTGCCGCCAAAGATCCAGGTCATTGTGCAAGGCAAGGAAGTACAAGTGCGTGCGCAAAGTACATATGTCCGATACTACAATACGAATACAGAACACTTTACGATTGAAAAAATTGTTAAGCTGCTTGAAGGGCAAGGTCACTTGTCAAAATTTGTCAAAATCAAAATGAGTAAGAAAGCAGCTGGAAAAATGGTCAAAAAGGCAGTTGAGAAACATGCCCATCCACCATTTTTAGAGACATACATCAAAGCTGGCCAAGCACTTCCAGCACCACCGCTTGGACCTCAACTTGGAGCAGTTCGTACCATTATCTTATTTTATCGCTCACATACATAAGTCTCAAACCGACAAATTTGCCCTTTATATCAAGGGAGTTTCGTTCGGACCGATTACCTTCGGCGGTAAAAATAAAAAAATATGGCCCTTTCTATAATAGTGCTTTAGAAGGCTTGGTGTTTAACCGATGATAACCGAAGACCCCATTCTTACAGACCGATGCGACTCATACCCTTCACATTTGAGATTGACCAATCATGAGCTATTTGGTTTTCAATGTTTAGGGGTAGTATTCTTGCAGACCTGTCTACGTCACGCGATAGTAACGTCCCCAAAACAATAAAGCAATACTTGAATCATTATCAGTGTGATTGGACGAGAGGTTTTGCTTCCTAGATACGACCCCCAAACATTAAAAAAAAAAAATAGCTTGTGAATGGTTAATATTTGATGCAAAGGATAGAGGTATGCAAGAATCTAGGAAGTTAAGCCTCTCATCCAATCATACTCATTGTATCCCCTATTGTTTACTTTAGGGATGTAACTATGACCTGACGTAGGTCGGTCTGATAGAGCCATTGTCATTGGAAACATGGCCCCTAATCCAAAGTATGGGGGGGGGGGGCTATAGAGTGGGAGCGTCCGTCTGTCTGGCCCTTAGTCCGTGTGCCCATCTGTCATCGCTTTCTTGTACGAGCGAGAACATTTGAATGGAAGTTTTTTTTTTTTTGAAGACTTTGTTAAAGGCTCAAAAGAAATGTGTAGATGTGCCTTTTTAGACACGGCTTGCTAAGCAAGACGGGGGTTGCTCTACCGCTTTGGTGTTATTTATTTATATGTATATATATTTATTTGTTTAGTTCGTTAGACTACTGCTCTAAAAGTTGTGGGCCGATTTTAATGAAATTTTCTTCAGAACATCTATGGGTGCTGAGGCATAAAAGTTGTGGTAGTATGTGCTTATATTGCTTATATAAGCAAAGTTACAGATGCTTATATTTTATCATTCAAACAGTTAAGATTTCATATTTTTGCTATGCAGTGCGAATGTGATCATGACGTCATAAACAAATTAACTCTGCCGCTGTGTGCATCGAACATTTTTAGGCCCCAACCCAAAAGGTTGGGGGCCTATAGGTTTGGGGTGTCCGTCCGTCTGTCCGTCTGTCCGTCCGTCATACTTTTTTTGTACGGGCTAGAACTTTTGAACGGAAGGTCATAGAGACTTGGTTATAGGCTCAAATGAAAGGTCTTGGTCCGTAGATGTGCCTTTTGACCATTTTGGCCAAAAACACCCGACCGGAAGTTGTCAAATTGGCCAAAATAGCCAAAATAGCGGCTTTTCAAGACTTGAGCTTGTACGGGCTAGAACTTTTGAACGGAATGTCATAGAGACTTGGTTACAGGCTCAAATGAAATGTCTTGGTCCGTAGATGTGCCTTTTGACTATTTTGGCCAAAAACACCCGACCGGAAGTTGTCAAATTGGCCAAAATAGCCAAAATAGCGGTTTTTCAAGACTAGAGCTTGTACGGGCTAGAACTTTTTAGCGGAAGGTCATAGAGACTTGGTTATAGGCTCAAATGAAAGGTCTTGGTCCGTAGATGTGCCTTTTGACCATTTCGGTCAAAACCACCCGACCGGAAGTTGTCGAATTGGCCAAAATAGCAAAAAATAGCGGTTTTTCCAGACTTGAGCTTGTACGTGCTAGAACTTTTGAACGGAAAGTCATAGAGACTTGGTTATAGGCTCAAATGAAATGTCTTGGTCCGTAGATGTGCCTTTTGACTATTTCGGTCAAAACCACCCGACCGGAAGGTGTCAAATTGGCCAAAATAGCCAAAGCTAGCGGTTTTTCAAGACTTGAGCTTGTACGGGCTAGGACTTTTGAACGGATGGTCATAGAGACTTCTGAAATACTCGAAAACGACTTTGGGGGCGTTGGGGCCTGTTCGTGTTCACTGAATACTTGTTATACACAATTTAATTAATATTATAAAAAGTATATGTTAATTTGAAGTCTTGTAGGGGACAAATTCCATTCAAACCACTCTATAGTTTAGAATGTGCTTTTGAATATATTGGTTAAAGGTTAATGCCATTTTACTCTTATCTCTCTCCCTCTCTCTCTCTCTCTCTCTCTCTCTCTCTCTCTCTCTCTCTCTCTCTCTCTCTCTCTCTC
>LQRL01144070.1:3646-14615 GCA_001703475.1 Hydroides elegans
AGACGCCAATGAAGCTGTTAAACAATTGTAGAACTAATGGGGTTAAGGAGAAATATCGATGATACCCCAATCAGTGTGATGAACCATGCCGTAATTCATAACTATGACAACAACGTCTAGACGCACTATAGGACCAATAATGAAGGTACATACATAATTTGACGTAAGGATTACGTACATTTTGTCAAAGACAGAAATCAATGTTTAGAGAAGGGAGATCGTTTATCTCCAAATCAAGGGATTAAGCTTTGCAAAAACTATAGCATAGAACTATTTATATATTAAAAAAAATAAATGTGATCACACAATAAAGCTTTAGTCCAATTTACCAACTCTGAGCTTTCGATTGTGAATGGAAATGTAATAACACGGAAAGTTTGTTAAAATAAAACTATACTGCTTTCGATTTAATTTCAGGCTGCGATTCAGGGGAAGAACTTCATAACGAAACACACATCGATCCCAAATTCGCTCTAAATATTCTACCAAACATGTATTACATTTATACTTCCTCTTTATGTTCTTAGATTAAATACAGACCCGGTTTAATATTTTCTTGATTTTGTCAATGGGGATTGCTTAAGATGTAATTGCTATCATTAATGGCGATGGTTATAACTTCCAAATAAACTGGCCCACATTGTTTAACGGATCTTGTATCAAAACATGCTAACTAGATCAATCAGCGAATGATCACTTTCCGTAAACTTAACCCTATATCGACCTGAAGGCGAGGACAATATTGTCGACTCAAAGATATAGGTCAATAGGGTTACTTTGTTTTGACGGATAGCATTCAACATTGACCCCCTATCTATGATGTGTTTTTTTCTTGCCTCAAAACTCCCAAAAGTCAGTTGCGATTTTCACTGTTGCATTGTGGGATTTTGAGTAATAATCCTATCGCTCCTTGCGATTTCTCGCGAAGAAAACGGTGAAAATAGCAACTAGCGATTTTCATTCAATAAGGCTCCTAGACAGTAGTTACAGATTCCTGGCGTCAGTTGCGATTTGCATGGTTTTTCGTTATGTTTAAAATCGCAAGGAGCAATTAATAATACTTTGGCTCCTTGTAATGTCATAAACAAAGAAAACAGAGAAAATCGCAAGTGGCGACACGAAAAGCAACTTTTAAGTAACCGCGGCCTAAGAGAGGGACGATTCCCCGGCGGACAACATCTGCTTGACGGCAAAATCCCCGCGATTGTTGAGACAAAGTTAGATAAATCGCCGCTTCAGTATTGGCGTATGGAGAACAAGTACCCACTAAATATATTGAAGTATTTTTTGTATTCACTTTTACTTATACAGAAATTTGAAATATGTGGAAATGTGTTCATTTACCTTTCACATTAAATAGAAGAAATAAAGGAAAATAAATAAATTCAGTGAAAAAAATCAAATGATGGATTCTATGTATAAAAGAATTCTCACTTTTGCACTCAGTCTTAAAATGCGTCACATGCATTTTTCACGTCACGCATGATCCATGTCATGTGACACAATCAAATGTCAACGCGTATTATAAGCAACGGAAAACTAGATAAGAACTCGCTATATGGTTTATAGTTATCAAACTAGAATTTAGAGTCCATTTTCTCAAACTATCCTCAATCAATCCGGTACATTTAAGCACGGAATCCTTCAAATTGCCTCCAGTGACGGGCGCAAAAAAGTACAAATAATTTTTTACTGTAACCAAAGATAGGAAGTAATTAATGAGGTTGTTCCTGTCTTGATTGAGCCAAGGCCAATCATTCTGCTCACTTTTTTCATATTGTTTTATTTTAGTGTCCGTAAACACACTGTCAGGGCCTTCTCGGATATTTATTTTCTTACTGAATTTCATATTGTTAGTTGTCTCAAAGGAAAACCTTCAAAGTTCGTTACAGTCGCTAGTATTTATCAGAAAGTAAAGCATTTAAAACAATATTGTAATGTCCGTAGCCTTGTCGTATTATTCAACTTGATGGGGCGACATGTTATAACCACGTCTCAATCAAATTTGAAGTCCAAAGGACGTCGTGATGTGAGCCGACAAGAATGTTCTTCCGTCGCGAAGTCCGATATGCGTCTTCAGAACGCCAATATTACAAACAAATAGCTGCGTAGCTTGACATCATTTATAAATGATTAAAATAATTAACACTTTCACCAACATTCAAAATAATAGATTCCACTGTTATCTAATCATGCCAATGTCATTTCTACCACGACCTATGAGACCATGTCGAAAAATCTGTATAGTGATTTCTCCGGATGCACGTTATGGAATTAAAACGTGATTTTCTACAATCACTTATTACAATTGGTAAGTAAAGATGTCAAAAACTCGTGATTTCTTTTGGATACCATGACATGGTGGTCTCACGAAATTATCCTTTAGGCACATATCGATGAGATCATGATAGTCGTTATTGCATCATTTAGGTGAGTATAGATCATAGGGTAATCGCTACAATAAAGAGCAATTACAATTAAGGTAAATTATTTGTCGTGATTTCTATAGTGATGCCATGAGTATGACAATAATTAAACTTTTCTTAGTATTGAACTGCCCTTATTTTCGATTTGAAGTTGACCCAAATAGCTCAATAATTCGAACGTGATCGAAAATGGAAGGTGTGAAACAGCATAATGAATAGATCATTTTACAGGGCATAAACTTTATTATTTATGACTATCTTTAAAACAAAGTGGATGGAGTGCATTTTTTTATTGAATCCTTAAAAGGTTTTGATTCAGTTTTAAAATACACATGGAAAACACCCCGATTTACCACCTAATTAGTACTAACGAGCTGAACGAGTTGAGTACCAATGAGGTGGAGTACCCATTAGCTTATCTCACAAATTAAGTGATGGGAAAAGTAGAACGTTGTTTCTAAAAGCGGGCTTTGGTACTACTGGCTAGACCTGCTACTTTATAGTCGATGCACTAAACTGATATGTAATTAGTTAGCGGGTCTTGATTATCTTGTGTCAGATTCATCATTAGTTTTAAAAAAGAGAGCACTCGTCAAAGATTTGTAAAGATGTTGGTCCAAGGAACTTTTAGAACCCAATTTTATTTACCTTTATATTTTGAACATTGTTAAATGGGTCCGATATTGAAGCGTCCAACGTAAATAAGTATATTGAAACGTATATTGAGTCATTCCGTGACTTATTGAAATATTATTTTCGAGCATTTATTTTGCGTGAACACGGCTTTACACAAATAAGCTCCCAGGGTTTTCATTATGGCTTTATTGCATTTACCTCAGAGATCCAATGCCTGTGTTTTTGTCACATATTTCAAGACACCTGATATATTTGTTGGCTGCAACATGTGCTTGTTTTGCAGAAAACAACACGTCAAAATGGAACACTTGAACGCTAGGACGCCTTGCTTCGTCGAAATGACGATTTTTTTCGGCATCGCTCTTTGAACGACTTCGTAACAACGTCGCGACGTTGTCATCTTAGTTTAGGACACACCGAACAGTAATATGGGCCCTTATGTCGAGGTCTCTTCAGAAAACAACGTTTTCCTGACGACCATCACCGGGTTACGCAGACAAAATTTCCAAGGCCCTCGATGTTATCACCTTGATTGAGGTTCACAATTCGTTTTAAATAAAAACAAAATATGTAGGCCATGTCTGAAAAGCTAAATTAGTTCAACTCCTTGAATGTCAGATCCACATGTCAGTGAGATAAAGAAGTAATCCATGGAACGACTTGTCTATACATATCATGTGGCACAGTTTCGAAGCGCAATGGTGTATCTTGATATTCAGGGGCGTATCTAGATAAGACTACTTTCCGCCCATTCCCTCGGAGATGTTATATACCAAATAAAGATATTTAGATTGTTTAATTGAACATTTCAAATATTAAAGTCCGATGCGCTGCTTTGGTTTCATATTCGTCCATTTTTTTGCGAATTGACGAAAAGACATTTTTTCGGATGTTGAGTTAGGACCAGTTTTGAACAATGCTTGGCCTTAGGTATTAAATGACTTAATTTGAAAATTCTATTTTTTTTTCGAGATAGCGAAGTCATATTTGTCGAATAAGTATTGAAATGCGCATCTCATTTTAATTTGCAAAGTGACGAATAAGTCGAATGTCATATCATGGTAAATCCTTGATGACGAAATACACGGGGGTCCCGCCGCATATAAACGTGGAACCTCGTTTTCGTTAATCGCCAATTAATATAAAAATCACGTGATTCACGTTCAGAACGACGCGTCGGCCATTTTGAATTTGTACAATTTAGATAAAATTTAAATTTTAAGATAATTAAAATGAGACATAAGAAGAAAAGTGTACGGATTATTCAAGAAAGTATCTAACAATATATCAAGCGTGTTTTAGGAACATTTAACAATATTCATACATTGACACCATTTAGCCTACCACCGCTCCCCTTATCGCAGTTGTTTTTGTAATGAAACGAATGCCCTCACCCATGTCCCCACTATGCTCAATCCCGATCATCAATCCCAATATATGTAATATCTTTATTGACATATTTTCAACGTTTACATTTAGTCAAATGCATTGCAATGTTTAGCTAATTTGATTAGTTACATAGTCATATTTCTATGTTGCGTTGCTAAAATACAAATAAGGGCTTGTTCACACGCACGGGAAGCGTCGAAACGCGGCAGGCGGCAATTTACTTATTGTTCTTTATAGGTCATTTATTTAGAATCACATTAGAAAATGTGTTCACACGGGAAGTGACAACCTTAGAACGATAAATGTTTGATATTTAAACCAATAATTTACTTAGACAAGTTGAGTTGTGTGTTTCTTGACGCAACTGGCGGTGCAAAAACGCAAGGGGCGATTCCGCACCGCCTCTCGCGTTTGTGGAGATCCTTTAATGTAAATTAATAGTTAAAAACTAAGAATCGTCAGCTGTCGCTTCCCATGTGAACACCTTGCCGCTCCATTTCCGAGCCTAAAACGAGTGTCGCTTCCCGTGTGAACAAGCCCTAACAATCTAAAAACGATGTGACTTTTCATTGAATGCAACCGATACTCTATTGAATAGTTTTTTTTTATTTTCAAAAATAACAAAGACGTGTGTAATTTGTAGAAAATTGAGTTTTTGTGTTTCGTGAAACTCATAAAATTTGGCACATTTGAACGTTTTAGCTCTAAAAGTATTGCATAGTTTAGCTGGATTGGTGTTTTATAACGGTTAAAGTAAGCAGTGTAATTCACAAATCATAGTCGCACCGAGAGCAAATATAAAATGATACTGGTTCCACATATATCATGAATATTATATAAGATGGTTATTAAGTTTTGTTATAACTAGAGTTAAACTAGATGCTGTCAGAGAGCAGTAGGATCCCCCATGCACGCTATTGTCACAAACAAGCAACATATTTCCGGAGGGCTATAATTTCAAATATGAGCAAGAAAGAAAAATCTGATACCATATTCATCGATTAAAATCTGGAATATACAAGACACCTTTCTCATACATGCTAAAATATAAATTATGGTCACAGACACATGAATTCGTTTAGTCTTACTCACAATGTCATTTCACAACGTCTTTTCACAACGTTTTTCTCACAACGTCTTTCTCACAACGTCTCTCTCACAACGTTTCTTTCTCATAACGTCTTTTTCACAACGTCCTTCTCATAACGTCGTTCTCATACAAATTTCTCACACATTCCCATGCACATAGCACCAGGATATACTCGTAATCTTTCCTTATATTCTATGTTCATACTACTGTATTTTCGACAATTTCTGGCCAATTAAACTAAAACATTGCCGTCGCACAGATACTATCCTTCTTTAGAAGCAATTTGAATAGTTACAACTTGAAACTACTACCATTAATAACGATCTGGCGTTCACAAGGCACCAAGTAAAGCTTGAGGAAATCACGAATTTCGCCTAAGTTCAGAGATCTGTAAATCGGATAATGTTTGGCCGATCAAACTGAAACCTTGATGTTGCACATCTTCAATCTTTGGTGGTAAGTTATATGAACGAAAACAACCTCTAGCCAATTCCATGGATGGAGATGTGATGTCCATAAAACACCCACACGAAGGCCGCGTTCACGCAAACGAAAAGCTCGGAAAAACACAAAACGCGATATTTTTGAAAGCCACATTTGTTGTAAAAACATAGCAATTTATTCCCTCTGTTCACGCGAAAATTTAGGATATTTTTTGCGTGAACGCGCCTTAAGGCTAAGAGAAACACGAATTGCACCTTATTTCAGATGGTTGTAAATTGGGCAATTTCTGGCTGGTCAAACTGAAACCTTGACGTTGCACATCTACAATCCTTGGTTGTAAGCGATATGAACGAGACAATATTCTATGTACTTCCATTAAAAGAGAGTTGATGTCCACAAAATACCCACCCTCAAGGTGAGACAGACGGACCGACGGACGGACAGACGGACAAGTCCACACCTATATCCCTCCGTTTCACGGGGGATAATTAATCTGAATGCAGATTGTGTAATATTTTAAGGTTGAACATTGAAATTAAGCTAGTTATTGTGCTTACTAATAAAGTTCCATATATTTAAATGAGTATTTTCAATTCTCTGTAAATCGTTTTAATTTTAAAATGGTCTTCATTACTTATTTCACAATGTTTATGTATAAAAGGACTATTGGTACATATATAACGCATTGTAATATATTATTTCAGTAACGAATAATACGAAAAACGCAATATTTTTTTTTTTCCGCGAAGTGTCGAATAAGTTCATTGACGTCACAGCGGTATCTATATGTCCGTTTTGTTATATTTTTACAGTATATCCTGAGAATATACCATAAGCTAAACGTTCATACTTACATATACCAACATAGCTATGTATAAATAATCAATAATCCGAAAGGAAAATTAATAAAATCTATTTTTGCAATATCTCAAAATGGTAAAAATGCTTATTCGTCACTTTGCGAAAAAAATGGACGAATATAGTTCTCTCAATAACCTTACAATGTCAAATAAGATGCGGTAAAGTATCATTGAATGCTAACATATCGCGAACATATTGTACATGTATATATAAGTAATTTATATAAAATTATAACTTCCTTACAGAATCTCGAATAGAAGACAACATGTTAACGACTGTTATCAAATATATGGTGTTAAAATAACACCATCAAATGTAGTCCGAAATACTGGAAACAGATAGTAATGTAGCGTGCGGTTCCAACCTACTTTTATCAGCGTATAGCGTTTATGGTTTAACGTTTATCGGTTAGAGTTTAAAGTTTAACGTTAAGCGTTAACACCTACCCAAATCCATTCACAATAAACTCTAAACGTTTAACGATAAGCGTTGAACCCAAAACGCTAAACGTTCAACGCTAAACTATGTAAAAATGAAGGGTTGGAAACACGCGCCACTTGGTGTATGGAGGTTGGAATCCAAGGTATTTCTGTGACGAAGTTGATTTTAGGGATCAGGTTTTTATGGTTTCATTTTTTGTGCGTTTTTTTTTGTTCAATATACTCACAGTTCTTGTTTGTCGCTATGTGTGGAAAATCAACCCTAATAAAATGGTTTCATGCTTAGAAGCATCTTACATGTATGCAATTCAAACATTTTTTTTTCAAAAGAAATTTTGCAGTGTAATAATCGAGGAACCTAGATTCATAATTTATAATTATGAGTATATTTAGCACCCCTTATATATGTTATCTATGCTCGAGACGACGGTCTGCATTCATTAGAAACATCCAATTATATACTAAAATAAGACCAAAATATATATTACACGCTCGGCGAAATATTCGCTAGGAACTATAGTTAGATTGTATTGGCTATTGGCATGCAAGGAATTGCTTTCTCTTTGTATTACGCGTTTGAATATTATGATTTTGTAACAACAACAAAAAATGTGCTCACTTTTTCAAAGCAAGCAGGACTGCTCCTGCTAGCTATATCATGTAACATAAAGGCCCTTTGCAAATAACAGTTTATTTAAGAATTATGAGAATGCAGTTTCGAGAATCAGTTTTGAAATAATTATACCCACGAAAATAAATACATTTGTTTTAAAAAGATATTTCTCAAACTCCTCAAATCACTAAGCTATAAAGGATTTTCTTAACATTTCCAAGCCGGCGGGAATTTGGTGGATCTCCATATACTTAAACTTTTCAGTAACATTACAAAAATACCCGGTTCCAAGACAAGAATATACTAGAGTCTATCAGTGTTAAAATTCATTTTCGTTGTTGTTGCAAAAATTGTATGAACCATTTTGCCCTTTTTCAATGAGCTTAACTAAATTCCAATCCTGATTTGATGGAATAATCGGCATCTCGGCGATTTGTTTTGAATGTTCATGAATAGTAACACATAAAAAGCTCCGATGGCATAGTTCATCAAGGCTTTATTGCAGTTACCGCCGATCCTATACGTATGTTTTGTCACATAGTTTAAGCCACATGATATCTTTGCTGGCTGCAATTTGTTTGATTCGAGAACAGCACATGTAAGAACTGTCAGTCTAAACGAAATGTCTCCCACTAATCAATTGTACTTTTGAGGTGTATTTAGGGCAATAGAATTATATCACTCGGCAAGGGTCGTCCATAGAACGTCCCATTCGGACGTGACGTTGAGAGGACCACTAGCATAAAAGCTGTCAATGTGGTCAGGATACTAACTGAATTGCATATCGAAACAAGGGTTCAGTCATCGGGCAGCGGCACGCCACCACGCCGCAGATCATTTATACCATATTGCACGCCGCCACGCCGCAGATCATTTATACCAAATTATGGTTACTGCGGCAAATTTGCCGCTGCCTTATGACTGCACCCTAAAACATGCTCTGCGGCTAGGGGAATGGGGTTGTTGGGGAAGAGGGAGGGGGTTGTAAATCTCGAATGCACGACCGTCAGACCATCCATCCGTCAACTCGTTATCGCTTCTTGTGCAAACAGTTTCCTTTGAACAAAGTGTAATTAAGACTTCAAAATCAAAACAAATTGTTGTGAGCTGAGGTTCCAGGAACCCAAATCATTGCAAGATTCTTGGAAACTACCTACCCATCTGGCGCTATGGTGATCTGCAAATCTATGCGTCAAAAATATTATAATTTTAATCAAACCTTTGATCATGTGTCCCATTGTACTCGCGTGTTTTAGGATCAAAATACCAAAGTGAACTGGATAGAAAAGATGCCAACTCATTGACGATTTGCAATTCGCGTTTGGTAGGACCGTATTTCTTTGAAGTGATTCCTCGAATATAATCCCCAGTATCTTACATTTGCTCCCAATTGGTTATGATTCGCTGTTTGAAGACCACTTTAGGATCGGTTCCCAACAGAAGGTATTCCCTACCAAAAGCTTGAGAAAATTCTTTCTAGCTAGGAGATTGGAGCATTCGATTAACACCTTTTTGATAATTTATTTATAATTAATTTTCGTGAAAGTGAGAATCAGCATTTCAAAACAAATAAAACTGTTACCAATGTTTGACAAATGCGTCGTGTAGTAGCCTTCTCTGTTCGTTTATTAGGATTAAAGGTACGGCAACCAGCCGCGAAATATTTCGCAATCGCAAGTTAATTCAAAGAAAATATAGTAACCCAGCGATATTGAATTTTGACTAAGTCCCGAGCGATGTTGCGAAATCTGTTCACGCAGATTTTGCGATTGCGATATCAGATATTATTTGGTAAGAAACAGTGCAACAAACAAAGTTAAAATCTAATGGCCGGTCCCAAAGGTCGAGATCGAATCCGAGATTATGTTGGGTATTATATGGTCTACTCCGCGATTGCAATATCCAAGCTTAATCCTAGATTGCTTAAATAATCTAAGATTAATTCGCGATTATTTTTCAGTTTCAGACCGTTCGCTCAGCTTTAGATATTGGAATCCAGGACTAATCTAAGATTAATTCTCGTGCCTTATGATAATACGAATATAACACTGATAATAGTTTGGCTTTTGATCTATTTTTACGTTTGTATTGATTAATATATCTTAATGTATCCATGCATGGCGTGTTTGACCTTTGTGTTTATATTTGATAGAAATTATCAATGTACTGGCGTATTGCTATAGAGGGGTTGGTAGTCTGCGATTCAAATCTAAATTATTTTGAAGTGTTGAAGTATCTAAACCAATGCAATAACAAGCAATCAAACGATCAAACAGGATGGATAATAAACTATGATTTCATGTTTTGTTAACCAGATACTAATGTAGACTATGTTCATTATTCTATCAGGCAATAAACAAACTGGATTCTATAACACCCCAAAGCTATATAGGTCTGACCATATACATGTACATTGCCATTAACTTAACATTAAATTTTGGACAAAATTAATTTTTGCTACATTTTCACTTCAATGTAGGAATATTATACTTCAATATGTACCCAATGATGTACATTATAGTTATGAATGAAACATTGAGCATTTCCGTTAGAAAGTGCAACATTTACAAATAATACCCGACTTAATCCTGGTACACCCCAAGATTACATTTTCAGCCTTGGATTGACAGTAATCTATAGGTCTGAAACCCAAACATTTTGTAATCTTAGATTAATCCCCGATTAAATTTAATCTCGGAGTTATCGCGACGTCTGGAACCGCCCATGAATGTTTGTGAGATTGAGATTTCTGACTTTGCGATATTGCGAAATCAATTGCGAAGTCTGCGAAATTCTTTGTTTAGTCTAGTTAATTTTAGGAGTTTCTAGGCACAATATAGTCGTTATATGTTATGCATTCCTAATATCAGTTAATATTTCTATGGTTGCAAGAGATTTTAAGGTATTTTTTTTTTGGATATTTTAAGGTATCCATTTTGAATGAAAGTAGCTTCACCTTGTAGACACTTTTGTGACCAAGCCCCAAAAGATAATCAGTCAAAACACATTAGATTTACCAAAGAAATATATTACACACTTACTTTTCTATTGAATCAATTCCTTAAACCGG
>LQRL01144073.1:6835-21926 GCA_001703475.1 Hydroides elegans
AGAATATCCAGCAGATATTGATTTACGTAATGCTCCTTATTTTTCATGGATCAATGGGTCATATTTACATGCAAAGCAAAATATCTTTTGTCGCATGGATTGTCATCGTGCGTTGTTAGATCTATACATAGGTCATTATATTCAATACATTGTATTTGACTAAAACAACTTCTTGTTCTCCCACTCTAGTGTAAATATGGGTCTTGAACAAAAAAAAACGATTTTCATATCTAAAATGATCATTAAGTTTATATTTTCTTCAAAAACAAGTTATGTAAAATTCAAAGTTAGTAAATATTGTTATATGTGACCAGTGTGTGTATAACATACATAGTGAGTCACAAGACCGACGTCTTCCATAGTCCTATTCAAATCAACAGGTCGCCATCGATTCATATACGATTTTCTAATTTGAATACATTTCCCTCCATACATCAAATAAAAAATAACTCTTTTGCGTCCATTTTTTTCATGAACTACTTCTTTCCATAAAAACAACTTTAAGTAGGCTTATTCTATTTTCGCGAGTTAGATTCGCTTTGACTGATTCAGGTAAACAAAACACGTCTTTGATAATCAATGATCGGCAACTAACGCACTATTTGGGGATACACCAAATAACTAATGTGCTAAACAACTTTCACATTTTCCACCTTAATGCCACTATATAGTTGCCCAGAAGGGAGGTGCGAAGTGTCTAGCTCGAATCACTATAGTTGCGTTTCCCTTATGTTTCGAACGTGATATATGACCCTTAACCCATAAACCATCACAAACAAACGTATAAAAAAATTAAAACGAGCTTGCGTGAGGAGCGCCGGATCGGCAGGGAAACAAAAGGCAACGAGGAATAAAGAAAGCTTATTGATTATGCAGTCTTATAAGTTTATTGCAGACTCACTGGTCTCGTGCAACGTAGAACTGTATGTAGAACTGATTATCTATAAACATGCAGAAAAAAAAACATATAAAAATAGCCGTCCAAAAGGCCATATGGCGATAACACTATATAGCAAATACATGTAAAATTTAACCCTTATTGAATAATGACGTGAGCGAAATGTGACGAACATTTTAATCATAGAAAATAGCGCCGCAACCTAATTACCGGTCACGCATATATACAAAGCAATCGCCTAATCTGTACTGATTATGGATCATTAGAAGATAATATGAAATTAAGTTCAATTTGAAACTGAATCTTGCGCGACGGAGGCGCATAAATTACCAATAAACGCGTATAAAACATATATGAAAGGAACAATATTAAATCAAATTCAGTTAAAATGACTTGCCAAATATTGCGTTTTTATCTACTAAATATCAAAATACTTTAATATCGCTGCCCACATGTTCCCTGACACGATCGCTCCATACACGCATTTACATATTTAGTTTCAACTTAGAATTCTGAGCGCCCACGCCGATAAGTAACTCTAATATACTCTCTTTACGCTCTATAGGAGCTTATCATAGATGTTTTGGGTCAAAGGCAGCGTATACGAAGCGGTCAGTCAGAACACGTGGTCACCGAGTGAGTAAAGGAAGGCTCACTTATAAGGTGTATGTGAATCGTATGCAAATTAACTGTTACGTGCGAAAGCTACTATGTTAACTACTCCTATCTAAATGTCCAATATACAGTTCGTGGGGCTCGTGCAAAATGATATCGATGGATCTAACAGCCACCCTTTACAACCGTTGTTTTGCATTCTAAACATATACGGGTTAATTTAATTTACGGTAAAGACTACAAGCAGGTTGGCCATAGAAGGTGCGCCAAAGAACGACGAAAAGCGCAACGTTTTTTTCGCGCGCGCGTACCACGACGTGACCTCGAGTACGCGGCGTACATATTGCAACATTTTTAACTACATATATGCGTTACTACATATGTTATATGCATAACCTGATTGGAATCTTGACTTGTTTTGGACAGGATGTATAACGGTTTAAATTTGGCAAATTGCTGCGTTTTTACTTATTTATTAAGCGTCAGTGTTATTGTTATAACATAAGGATGAATGAAACCACTACTTTTTGATGGCTTGTTAAAGGTTTATTCTGTTCAAATATGCGAAAAAATGCGAACAATATTTCACCTTTTAAATAATCTGCCTATACGTATGCACGTCACTACACATTTATTATACTGTACATTTGATTTTCCGAATTGTTAACCTTATTTACAAATGTACGTTTAAAACCTATAAAAAAAGCTAGACTGCCCCACGACAATGTGCGAGACCCCGCAAATTTAATTATGTCCTCACTATATTGCGGTTAATTACATTTGGTAGACATATGGATAAAGCTTTAAAGGGTGAATTTCATTTTACTTAAAAGAAGTATAAATATATTGAATCAAGGTTCAACAATGGCTTTGACAAAATGGTTTTGATTCTTTTCTCTTCAAGGTTATAGTAATGAAACAATCACAAAACTTAGAAAAAAAATATTTGAGAATTTGATTATTTGTCATTCAATGGGTCATGTCTCACTTAATAAATACATAATAAATGTGAATTGAAGTCTTACTATTGCTAGGATATACACCCAGCACATACGCCAATATCAGGAAAACTGTGCTGTTTAAAATTAAATGATTATAGTGTTGCACGGCTAAAAAAATCGAATAAATGTTCATTTTTCTAAGAAACCACGAAACCAAATTAAATTATTTTAAGATGTATATTTACAAACAACAAAGTTGCAAAACATAGTTTTATTTCATTTTTTTTACCTTATAATTCTTTAGGAAATCGGTGTTTTCTCATTAAAATGAGCATACATTTTTTACACTAAGGCTGAAAAACCAAATTTTATAGGAATCATTTATGTATGGCCCCGAAAATCTTGCCCCTCCTACTCACGTGTCTGATCACGAATGTTATGAGTGTGGTATGAGTGACGGTTTAAGACATGAAACATGTTTTACTTTTGTTAGAGAACATGCCAAACAAAACAATAGGATATCTATTTAATTCAAAACAGGTATACTTGAATATATGAATAGGCTTCTATTTAGGTAGACCAGTGTATCTGGAATTCGCGGGAATCTATAATTCGCGGATACGTGTTTCTCGAGAATTATTCATATTTAGAAACAACTTATATATAGGAAAACATTGAGAAACCAGTTTTCTATCACACTTAAGTCAAACCACGATCACAGTCTCAAGTAATTCGCAAAAACACGTGTCCGCGAATTATTGATTCCCGCGAATTCCAGATCCGCCATTCTATATTCTGTGTGATCGGTCCATTAATGCTTGTTGAGGATTCATTAGAGACGTTTTCCTCGTAACAGTCATCACTCGAAAATGAAATTAAACTGATAATATAATTCTATGATATAGAGTCTGGGAAATTATTGCTCAAAAACATGTAATGAGCCAAGCATGGCAAAAGGCTAGCGTTTTTATACCATTCATGAGTAAATTTGAGTGTTTTTATATCGTGCATTATGAATTCAACCTGAAAAAAAAAACAAATAGCGGATGGGCCTCACTATCTATCATTTTAAGGATAATTCACTTTTTCCAACATAAAACCCTTTCCAAATAAAGACAAATTATTGAAATGTTTATATATATATAAAAGCTTCATAATTTCAAAGTATATTTTTATGTAGCCATACCCTATTTTTCAAGTTCATGGTAGAGTACTTGAAAAGTCTAAACTGTATGTTTGACGGGTGTATATATATAGCATATTATGTCGTTTTTTGGTTGTGAGCAGAATCTATTTGTTTGTTTTTTACCCCTTGATATTATTGAAAGGGTTTATGCAAACTTCCGTTAAGTTATATTTACACGTTTTGAAAAACGATATATTTGATTCATCAACCTTCAAAAATACATGTACATGATACTTGCAAAACCATATGGTTTAAAACATGTTTGATAATACCTTTTAGAATATTAACGTTTCTTGAATCAAGTGATATGCTGCAATACCATAAAAATGTTGAATTACTTTTAAACATAGTTGTATGTACCCCATATCATGTAAAAAGCGTAAAGCGCATGTCTGTTTATTATTGACAGCAACATGTTAGGGGCCGTTTGTGGCGTATTTTATCAGAATTAAGAAATCGTCAAAATTTTCTAAGACTCGGGGATTTTTTCTTAATAAACACCAATTTCACTATTTCCCCCAGTATTCTAGTGTTTTGCCATCGACAACAAAGAATGAGTTGTATAATATTAACATAATTTGAAAATAAACAAATAAAATGCTAAAATGCAGTAATCGCGTACATAATGCCGTGCCACACTATAGTTCATTCATACTAGACATGTTGCAAAAAGTTGCGAAAAAGAAACACAAGTCTTATAACATGAGTTCATTTTAAAAACATTACTTATAATGTTTGATGTAATTGTCAAACAAACTAAACTGGTCTAAGAAATTAACTGGACCTTATGTTTCAAGCCGATAACTTATCCATCTTTATTGTCGAACAAATTTAATAAATGGCTTATAATTTCGGCGATGGAATGTTTAAACCAATATTGTCATTGTTCTTGTCGTATGTGTGACACCCAATCTCCAATCAGACTTAGTCCAAAACATCTACTTTATTCAATGAGTCGTCAAAACTATCAACAATAACCCCCTAAGCACTGCTCTAACATGAATGTTATTTCCATATGCTTAAAGCAAAGAGAATATACTAAGGGAAAGCCGATAAAATGTACGTACACAGAAGTACGTGCATATCGACAGACGGACATTGTCCATTGGTCTTATAGTCGTATAAATACCATATTTGTTTAGGGATGGACGGGCAGGACTGACTACTTCAGTCCATCGCTTTGCGCAAATGCGGCGGTGGATGACTAATAATTACCATTATCAATATCACGCTCATACAGTAAAACCCCAATCATTATCATCATCATCATCATCATCATCATCATCATCATCATCATCATAAACAGACACTGGGCATTGACTGTTTATCAAGCTGAAATCCTCCACCATTTTTACCGGATTTTCTGATTCCATCAAACCGTTGATAAACATCATCAGTGTGAATGCAAAATTATAATGCATAGCATGCTCAGTGTCCTTTATGAGTGGATGGTCTACCAACCAAAACGTCGAAACCCGATACGGGTCACTGTTTTCTTTCAAAAGCATGTCGAAAAGGCAAAGGACAAGCATGCCTCCCTTGAGCCGATGCTCGGTCTCGGTACCATGAATGTGGAATAAAAGATGAAGGAAAAATAAGCGAAGTTGGTAGCTTGATATACATGGCTTGCATCCATACAGTTGAAATCGCGTCTCTTCATCAAGGGATGCGATATCTTTAAATAGAATAGTATCTGAAATAACATTTGAAATTAAAAACTTTGCGACACGGAACGCACGTTGCATGTCTTCTGGTAGCTGCCTTATTATATTATTTTCGATGAACCCGGTGTCACAATCATATTCATCTATAAGTCGGTAGAGTTCACCATTTCTTGCATATTCCTCCAAGCTATTAGGCAAATATGCTGCAGCCTTTTCGTTTAACATTTTGTCTGTCGTTTCTTCGACATAGACTGGGACAATATCCACCGTCACACCTACCCTTTCGGATAAGGAGTCATCCGACTTTGCACAACATTGCATAACAAGGCATACGCCTCCGGTTTTGAAATGGTCTTTAACACCATGTATAACCCAGTGTGCAAGGCCCTCGGTTAAAGCAATAGCATGATCTGCAACGATTAGCGATACCAAATGAAAAAGTGTTTTTTTTTATCAAATGCTTCTCCCGATGATAACTGTTTATCCTTAGGTAGTTTCAATACGTAATCGGCTTCATGGGGAAGCCCAACCTTGACTCCCGACATACTGCTTCCGGTCTGTCTTAATTTCGCATCGCCAAAAAAGGGATCCAATTTCGCTAGTTCCACAATCAACCGTTTGGCTATGATATCGATGCCTCGATATATATGCGAGTATTTTGGATCACTGGTATCAATATAGACTTTTGCATCCAAGAGTTGTATGAATTTATCGAAGTTATCGATCCGGTTGCGCGAGAAGTTATGTTGGCGGAGAAAACGGGAGACGTTGTAGTTGATATGGCACACTTCACTATCCATATAACTTAAACTATAATACGTATCTTTTCGTATAAAATGTATTTTAATGTCATCGTCTTCCTCTTCTTCTTCTCTAGTACGATTCCACCTATATTTCAAAACCTTCATCTTTAATTTAAACAAAGTTTGTTTTTTCGTAAACGGTTTCCTGTGCGTCAATGATCGCGTTTTCTTGTGCAGGCGGCCCATTATGTTGATTTACACTATTGCTCCTTTGACTTTGTTCCTATTTTCGGGTTCAGTTAAATGACTACAAATGCTGTGTGCTTGATATCTTGGATATCTCAAAATGTTTGAAATATTTACGAATATTTTTAATTTCTTTTATATCCAAGCGTTATAACTATAAGATTTCAGCAACATTATCTAAGCATGACTATAATGTTTTTCATAAGCTACATATATCAATTGAAATAAAGAAGTATATATTTACGGTCAAATTATTTGTTGTTGACAACATGTAAGAGTCAGTGTTTAGTATCGATAATGCTAAGAATATGCAACAGATATTAGTTTACATACTGCTCTTTATTGTTCATGGATCAATGGAATTATACATTAACATGCTCAGCAAATATCTCCTGTCGCATGTATTGTCACCGTATATTATTAGATTTATACATAGCCATGCATTCGATAAAATATCTTTGGCTTAAACTACTTTCTTTTCTCCCTTTTTAGTGTGAATATGGGTTTTGGAGCGACACAACGATTTTCATTTCTAAAATGCTCATTAATCAAGTACATATTTACTTCAAAAGCTAGTTTTCTAAGGCTCTATTGGATCAAAGTACGTTAAGGTTATTGCATAGTGTAAATGTATTTTTCATAAACAGTAATATACATTGCGAGGTCTCATGCAATGACCGACGTAATCCACGGATCCATTGCAATCGAGAAACAGTCACCGCTGAATAATTTTATTGTGCACAGTCCTTTTTTCATAAGCTTCTTATTTCCACCGCCAGAATTTTCACGTAGGCCGATTTGATTTTCGACATTATGTCATGATTCGAATATTCTGGACTAATCGGCCCGACTAAATTATGGCATACATGTATGTAAATTTAAAACAACCACACCTTTCTGGAAGGGGGACCTTTATAAGTTACATACAGAGTATATATTTTTTTAAGTCACTCTCATTCCATTGACAGTACCCCTCCTTGGGTCAAGTAGAACCCGTACTAACCAACATTCGCATTCTCGCTTTAACACCATCCTTGACAACTGTTGTTATGCATTCAAAGAGAGGTCTGATTAGAATGTTAGTTCATTCCATTTTCGATTAGATTCGCATTATTTTGTCTACTTTCGCTTAACATTACGGCATATGCTCGTTTACCGGTATATGATAGAACTTTTACGCACTTTTTTTAGCTGGAAATGAGTATTTTCTTGCTTTTCCCCACTTTTTATAAATTCTTTTTTATCATTTAGCATCTCTCCGTGGGCCAAGTAGAACACGTGCTCACCAACATCCGTATTCTCGCTTTCACGCCGCCCTTGACAAACGTTGCTATGCATTCAATAAGAATATTGGCTAATTCCATTTTCGAATTGTTTCGCATTATTTTGTCTTCATTCGCCGAACAATATTACGGCATACGACCATTCACCGAAAAATAATCTTTGGACGCAGTCTTTGGATAGGAATTTTCTTGTTTTCCCCCATTTTTCATAATCCTTTTATCTTTTTTTTTAATCATTGACAGCACCTCTCTGTGGGCCAAGTAGAACACGTGCTCACCAACATTCGTATTCTCGCCTTTACGCCGCCCTTGACAACAGTTGCTATGCAGCCGCAGTTCACATGGTCCATACGGGACTTCGAGATCACCTTGTTTGGCGACTGGGCTTATCAGTACAGGTAATGCATTGAGGGAGTGGGCTAACAATGGGGTAAAAAGAGAGACCGTGCTGTAATTCTAAGGGATTTGAAAGTATTAATTTGACGTCGTATCATCGATTAGATTTATTGAATTACGGGTATTGATAAGAGGTCACCTCATGTACGTGTAACGGTATACGTATGCGAAAGTTTAATTCCTTGATTTCACGTGCATATACAATGCCACTTATCCTCATCTCATCTATTCTTTGTTTCTATTGCAGGGCATTCAAGTACCTTACTGTGCGCGATCACGGCTCGATCGAGATTGCGCTTCGCATCCATCTCGACGCCACCGTGAACGTGTCACGTGACGCAGGCGGCCGTGTGCACGTGCGAGTGGACGCGTGCGATTGCGACATCACGCACGTGGACGCGCGTTTTCACGATGGCTGGTTGTACAACTTGTTCGATGGCGTTATTGAGAAGAGTATTAAGAGGATATTGGAAGCACAGCTGTGCGAGGAAATCCAGGTACATGAACAATCACATTAATCTGATTATGATATAAACTAGGGATGGATCGGTTCCGAATTGGATTCGAGAACCGAAACTACACATGTTTATTTATGTTTTTTTTTTTTCAAATAAAATAATTAAAGTATAGGAATTTACATACATGTAAATAAACAAAAGACAATCTAATGAAATATGATGTTTTAATACTATGGTGTATCATATAAACGACATTAATGCGAAGACTTGAATAAAATGCTCATTCTTACAATTTTATGGGCATACGCAGCAGTAAGAATAGTGATATAATGTTTATAGTTAAATCTTATGGTTACACAATGTGCCTTTGGTCTATAAAGATAATCCATTTCATATTTCCCAGGTGGTGGTCAACGAAAAGGCAAACGAAGCCCTATCCAGTATTCCAGTTTTGTTGACACTCCAGGATGATATTCTATTAGACTACAGTCTCATCAAGTCTCCACAATTCGCACAGGACTATATGGACCTTGACTTTGCAGGTAGAAAAAAAGGGTGTTTAGATCAATGAATATAAACTGCTTATTTCAATTATATTATTCGTTTTTTATTTTATTACAAATGGCATATTTAGTCATGAACTGTATTCACAGCTTTCTTATTGATTGAGTTGTAGTTGGGTCAGACCATGAATGAATGCGGTATCTACAATGTAAACCCTTACAATATCAATGCAAGTCATAGCTGATTCATATCATTGCCTATTACAACAAACCCTCCCCTCGCCAGGGTTCACTCAAATTTTCAGAAACAAAATTCCATAACAAAACTGCATATTTTCCTGAAAAAAATTATGATCATCGTAAATAGTTGCATTTTTTTTTCGATTAACATGTACATACATTTTTGATGACAACGCAGGTGAATTCTCCTGGCGCTTCAACCCCTCCCGCCCCACTACCTTACTTCCGGAACCCCTCGAGGGTGTTTCCCCAGAACACGGTGATCTACACATGGTGGGATTCTGGTTGAGCGAATACACAATCAAGACCCTGGCGCTCACCGCTCTTCAACATGATTTATTGAAAGTGTAAATTACCCACCAATCACAAAATGCTTGCCTAAAGGGCGATGTTACAATTATTTCATGCATATGTGATAACATTGCAGGCGAGTTCTCCTGGCGCTTCAACCCCTCCCGCCCCAACACCCTACTCCCAGACTCTCTCGAGGGTGTTTCACCCGAGCACGGTGATCTACACATGGTAGGATTCTGGCTGAGCGAATACACAATCAAGACCCTGGCGCTCACCGCTCTTCAACACGATTTATTTATAGTGTACATCACACACCCATCACAAAATGCTTGCCTAAAGGGCAATACTACAATTATTACATGTACATCTCATGATATTGCAGGCGAGTTCTCCTGGCGCTTCAACCCCTCCCACCCAACTACCTTACTTCCTGACCCTCTCGAGGGCATTTCACCCGAACACGGTGATCTACACATGGTGGGATTCTGGCTCAGCGAATACACAATAAAGACCCTGGCGCTCACCGCTCTTCAACACGATTTATTTATAGTGTACATCACACACCCATCACAAAATGCTTGCCTAAAGGGCAATACTACAATTATTACATGTACATCTCATGATATTGCAGGCGAGTTCTCCTGGCGCTTCAACCCCTCCCACCCAACTACCTTACTTCCTGACCCTCTCGAGGGCATTTCACCCGAACACGGTGATCTACACATGGTGGGATTCTGGCTCAGCGAATACACAATTAAGACCCTGGCGCTCACCGCTCTTCAACATGACTTATTGAAAGTGTACATCACACACCCATCCCAAAATGCTCGCCTAAAGGGCAATACTACAATTATTACATGTACATTATCATAACATTGCAGGCGAGTTCTCTTGGCGCTTCAATCCCTCCCACCCCACTACCTTACTTCCGGAACCCCTCGAGGGCGTTTCACCCGAACACGGAGATTTACACATGGTAGGATTCTGGCTCAGCGAATACACAATCAAGACCCTGGCGCTCACCGCTCTTCAACATGATTTATTGAAAGTGTACATTACGCAGGAGCATGCGTATGAGTCGGAGAGGTTCTTGCTTCAGACAACATGTGAATCATTCTTCCAGGTTGGCACTGCTTTTTTATTATTCCTCTTTCTTATATATATATTTTTGCTACATGTTCATGTCCATGAAGGGCGCTTATTTATTCTTTTGATGTTTGTTAAATGATTGATTGCTATTTCCTCGATAAATTGTGCTATTTTAAATAACAACTGTAATTCAGCATTCTGATACGTTATAGATTACTATTAAAACCTTAGAATTCGCTAAGATGTCCTTAGACTAACAGTGTTAACAGTGCTATACAAAATGAATCCCTGCAATCTAGTCCTTAAAGTGTAGGGAAAAGAGAAGTTTTGCATTTGGACCAAATTACACCCTCAATATGTTTTTTTAAACCTTAGTTAATGAATTTCGTTTATAAATTGTCTATTATTAGCTATTTTATACATTTTTCTATCATCACCAGTCTTGAACAGACCGCGTCTTTCCCGACATGGAACAGATGTATCCTACAGTAAGGGGAGAGGGTTGGGTAGGGGATTAAAAGCATTTTATAATTTGTTAACTAACATTATG
The DNA here is from genome assembly GCA_001703475.1 of Hydroides elegans. Classification (NCBI taxonomy): domain Eukaryota; kingdom Metazoa; phylum Annelida; class Polychaeta; order Sabellida; family Serpulidae; genus Hydroides; species Hydroides elegans. The sequence continues at coordinate 17,942 of LQRL01144073.1, forward strand.
GTAATCAGAGGGGTCATCTTAGATTTAAACACCAGCTATAGGGGTGGGGGCGGGGTCTCTCAAAAAATTGTCAAAAAAGGGACGGAAGGCGGTGCTAGTAAGAATACAATAATTGAAAATTGTCTATTTAATTTTTGCTAGCCTTGCATAGGCCGCGTCGTGCCCGCCATGTCCGACATGTACCCGAATGCCCTGGTCGAAGCCAACGTACAAGCAACGGAAGTGCCTAACATCGAAATCGCGCCCAAGGGAATCAACGTACGTATTCATGGGCTCATCGAGTTCTACGTCACGCAGAACCTCACCAACGCCACGACGTCAACGCCGCATTTCACGTTCGCCACCAACGTCGACATCACGTTGAACGTAAGCGTGACTCTGCGTGATTTGAGAATCGTGGCGGAGTTTACCGATTATAATGTTGATTTATCGCTCAATCGAACTGATATTGGTGACGTGAATATCGGGTATTTGCAATTTGTTGTTAATATTTTTATGATGACGTCGATTATGCCGAGACTGGATTTAATGGGCGAAGCGGGATTTCAACTTCCGGTTATCAAGGACGTTGAGTATTTGAACCCGAGCATCGTGGTTTTAGAAAATGCCATTTATGCGGGGGTGGATGCCCGATTTACTGGAATTTAAACTTCTTTTATTTATTTTTGTAAACATCGAATTAAGAACTGTGGTTTTTAGGATGGTCTTATAATTTGAATATGACTTTTTTTACTGACATTTCTTTCATCGCAAGATCATGGTATGCATATTATGTTGAAATACATTTCATTACACGTTTTGTAAAATGCACAATTTAGCACCTAAATTCATTTATGTTTAATATCAGCACAAAAATATAATACCACAACGACGATAACGGATACATGTAAATTAAGTGGCCTATTAATAGTCATGACTTGTCATCTTTATTTTAATTTGTTCTAAATTATAACTATGCCACCAAAAAAATCGACCATGTCAAAGCAGTTTTTTATTTGTACTAATGCTTTATGAAAACTACAATAAACAAATCAACAAACAGCTAATACATTTTTGTTTCTTTTACGAAATATATTAAAAAACATGTATATTATGATGAATTCATCTCATTTTCAGTTCCACATGAATGATGATAATGTTAACAGTGGAAAGCGTTACTCGATAATATGTTTAAATCCTTAATTAATGACAATTTGAAACCAATTTTATGCATCGTGATCATAGTTTATAGTTACACAATTCAACATGTTGCAATGAAATAAAAAATCTTATTTTATCATAAACATGCTAAATGTCATATTCATCATAATCTTACTACATTGTACTTACAGTATACATATTAAAAATTGTTACATGTGTATGTTGAGACAAAAATATAACTGACTTAATAACATCAATAAATGCATTGTTGCATATTTCAAACTTAAGTTCTGCACAAAGTTATTGTTATTGTTATATTGTTATTAAAGGATAAATCACTGTTTCCAACATTAAACTCTTTCCAAATAAAGACTGTTTATAAAAGATTCATAAAAATATGTATATAACAAGCTTCATAATTTGAAAGTTTCTTTTCATGTAGCCAGACCCTAATTTTCTAGTTCACGTTTGAGTATTTGAAAAGTTTAAACTGCATGTTTGGCGGGTGTATATATAGAATAGCATGACGTTTTGGGTTGTGAGCAGAATCTATTTGTTTTTTTTTACCCCTTGACATTATTGAAAGGATATGTGCAAACTTACGTTCAATGATATTTGCATGTTTGATGAAACGATATGTTTGATTTATCAACCTTCACAAAAACATGTATATGCTATTTGAAGAAAAAAACATCATATGGTTTAATAATACCTTTAGGAATAATAACGTTTCTGGAATCAAATTATATACTGCAATACCATAAATATAAACGATCCACCATCAACATGAATATACAAATCCAGGGGTGCACATTAGCGGGCGCACGGTCGCATATGAGACCGTCGATTCGTCCGCGCGAGTGTCGTTTTAGAAAACACTCGCGCGAGTTCGAATGTCAAACTGATGGAAATACTCACTGTGCAAAATACATGTATTTTTAAAACATAACAAAATTGCGCTGGCGCCTTCGGTGCTCGCATTTAAAGTGATTTATGTTAAAGTTGAATATCGCGCGCGAATGTCATTTTGTCTGCGCGAGTGTTTTTTAAGATGTAGATTTTTGGTTAAGGTGATCCCATACAAATCAATGTTCAACAACGGAACAAGCTGAACCATGTCAGCTGGATTCTCTGTTTCTAGCCTTTTCACGATCTTCTCGATGGCAAACTTGTTGATTATGGCTGGCAAGATAATGAATTCATTCTTAATAAGAGGGTGTGTCACTTTTAAAACAGAGTGATGAGTGTAGAACTTGAGCATGTCTATAAGGCAGAGAACGAGCAAGCCGCCGTTGAGTCGATGCTCGGCCTCGGTGCCGTGTACGTGGAGCAGAAGGTGAATGAAGCCGACGCGGAGTAGGTAGCTTGGTATTTCGGGCTGGCGTCCATACAGTCTCAGTCGCGTCTTTGCATCAAGGGATGCGATAATGTCAAATGGAACGGTTGGTGAAACAATACTTGAAATAAAGAACTTTGCGACACGGTACGCTCGTTTTTTGTCCTCCGGCAGCTGCTTCATTATGTTATTTTCGATGAATCCGGTGTCACATTCATCACTATCTATCAGCTGGTAGAGTTCCCCTTTATGGGCGTATTCATCCAGACTATGGGGTAGATATGCTACAGCCTTTTCATTCAATAATTTTTCCGTAGTTTCAATGACAAACACTGGCACAATATCGACCGTAACACCGACTTTTTTCAAAGTGGGGCCATTCGCATTAACACGACACTGCATAACAAGGCATACGCCTCCAATTCTATCATATTGTTTGACGCCGTGTATTACCCAGTGCGCAAGTCCCTGGGTCAACTGACAAGAGCTATTGGAAACGATTTGCTGAACCAAAGTAAATAGAATTTCTTTGTCGAACGGTTTCGCGGATTTTAGTCGCTTATCACTAGGTAGTTCCATCACATAATCGGCCTCATGGGGGAGTCCTACTTTTACCCCTGACACGCTGCTCCCTGTCTGTCGTAGTTTAACATGGTTGAAATATGGATCCACTTTCGATAGCTCAGCAACCACACGTTTGACTATGACGTCAACCCCCTGATAGATATGCGAGTATCTAGAGTCCCTAGTGTCAATAAAGACTTTAGCATCCAAAAGTTTCGTTAACTTATCGGCGTTAGCTATCCGATCGCGCATGAATTTGTTGGCAGTTTGATGGCGGATGAACGTGGACACGTTGTAGAAGATAACATCATTGCTTATCCCTAAATTGATGACGATATCATCATCAATTGCCGATTGCATCCTGTTTCCCATAATGTTTATCTATACTTATTAATGAAGTCAAATGAAGTCAATTATCCTCTTGGTAGGCCTATAAACTGCGAACGTAGCAGCTCTTTTCTTTCGGGAGTCGTTCTGTAACGATCTATAAAGTCAACTAACTTGGGAACATGAACATAAATATTCCCACGGGGGTGAAACTATACAACAGCGGTTTTGGTTGGTTTCTGTGCTTTTTGATGAAAATTACACCGGTCTGGTTCGGAGACAACGGTCTGGTTCTGTGCTTTTAAGATTTTGTTACATTTTTCATTCAAAATACAATATTTAACCATTTTTAAAGAACTTTTCACGAATGCAATTTATTATTATGATATGGTTAACCATCCACATTGATCTCCTGTATAATAATATATTTTTAACGCTGTAAATCTCCAAAAACAATGTCACAAATATAATGATCATTATCTCTATTAGAAAATAGGCTATTACGATTCAATTACTTGAAATAATCTTTCTATAGGATACTTAATATATTTATCTCCTTTTAAAATTTTTAATACAATTTAAACTATTATTTTTTGTGTGTTGAATTTGGTTTTTGTC
>LQRL01144089.1:1986-19611 GCA_001703475.1 Hydroides elegans
ATAGATAACTAATATATAAAAATGAATAATACAACGGATATAAGTAATTCAACCTCTGCTGATTATATTATAGATATAGCTAATTCAACTATGATTCCTTCTTCTGCAGTTCATGTTACTTTTGAATTTTTGATACAAATCATTCTATATATAACCTATAAGATATTTCCTTGAATTCAAGCACTGTCATGACCTTTGCGCGGTTTACTTAATCACTTTTATCATAAGGCTCATAGGGCCTTATGATAAGGTGGGCTTAAAAACGAAGCATGTATAAAATTTAACCTATAACGAAGGAAAAAAAGCATTACATAAAAATGTAAGCCCTAAACACAAGAAAATGCTTAATGAATTTTCGGGAGAGGTTGGGGAAAGAAATGGTACCCAACTCTCCCTCGGACACTCCCATGTATAAGATTTAACCATATTCATATTATGAAAAAGTTGATGAGGGGGTGATGTGTTGTATGATAGTCAAATGGTGGGAAATGTGTTGAGTAGGTGAAATCCTCCGGGATGCTTAAGCATGGGAAATGAAAATGCGCCAGAATCGGCCTTTTTATACTACTATCACTAGTCAACCAAGGATTTTGTATAGATTGTCTGTCAAACTTCCTCTTCCATAGCCAGCTAACTACTTTTTCAGGATATCTTTGGTGCGGATGAATTTTGCGTTTCGGCCTTTTAAGTTGATCTTATTTATATGTACAGCGATTCTTCTGCGGATAATTTCGTGTTCATATGCCTCTAGTACGTCGTAATTCTCCACCAAATCTTCCTCAAATTATAACAAGACGAGACCATGCATTCGTTCCTCATCCAATGCTGAAATCGAGAATAAACACATTTTCATCAATGTATTGTGGCCATATATAATAGCTAGCTAAAGAATGTATTAACTAATATACGTTTAATATAATCAAATTAATGTATCTTAAAGATCACTTACGATTTTCAAGCACATTCGCAAAATTGCTTGCATAAATCAAGCTGAGGTGTTCCCTGCTTCCATCGAACTCTATAGGAGACAGATACACAGCCTCATCATATTTTCCGATTTTAGACATCCATATTTCTGGACTTTTTCTGGTCTAAATAAATAAAATATTTGTATTAAACTGGCATTTTGGTTGGTAAACATAAAGCCAATAATATAATAATACTTCATATGTTTTAGGAAAAGATGGGATTTTATTGCCCGCGGGAAGTGGAATGCGCAGACCGAAGGCGCAGCCTGAGGTCTGCCAATTCCACTTCCCAAGGGCAATAAATTCCAATCTTTTCCTAACACATATGAAGTATTATTTTTATTACATTTTTTAGCCAATTTATTTGTTCAAAATGTGATTTTTATTCATGCAAAAGATATTTGATCGAAATGGTTTTTCATTCGCCTAAACTAAACGACGTATGTCTATTTAATGATGTCACTAATGTGCAAACAAAAAAGTTCTTCATTTTTTCTGTTATGAAGTATTAACTTAACTTTAGAATTTCAAATACATTTTATAGTATTACCTCATATATGTGTGATCAATATCTAAAATGTTTTCAGCAAGAAATTATCAAACAAACTTATTATTTTCAAAAATGCGTTCGCGTATTGATTTATCATAGCATGACGTTTCATCAACGATCAAAACACGTGACGCAATATCGTAAACAATTCGTAGTAAAAACACGTGCTTTGTGGGCGTGGTTTGTTATTGTTTATGTATGACGCAGCAACTGGAAAAATACCGAAATTTATTGCCCGCAGATTTTTACTATGTTTATAACCAACACAATCCGGCAGACATGTAATAATGTACAATTTATTTCTGGACAATGTACAAATCTGAATGAATATAAATTATTTTTTCAATGTGAGCGATTAATTAAATCTATTTTTGTAATCAGTTTGTTCTGATTATATAGGTGATATAACAACAAAACACTGAAAAAGATTTTTTCAAAAATTAATCCGTTAGTTCACGGGAACACAATTGACAATATTGTAAAGGTTAAGTTTGAGCTTGATTTAGTAGACTTGAAACTTTTTTTTGGCATTTGAAATAGGTGTTGAATTTTACAAAATATGCAGAATATCATACTGAATGTTTTCAAGTATATATCATTTGTCACTTGCGAAAAACAATATCTAAGTATTTAACATGAATGTAAATCATTTTTGTTTATACCAATAGCATCATACCATGTTTTAGACAAAAATAGATTCATACTAACTCAATATTTTTTAAGTTATCAATAGTGGTCCAGTGAAGATAACGCCTTATTCTTTTGCCAGTTGTCACCAAAGCCCTTTCTCCTAGTTTCACCAAAGCTTTTTCCATACTGTTTTTTGTATATCCAACAACTTACTTTTGTGTGATAATTATTTGCCCAGACATCGTCGATATTTATATAGTTAACAAAATACAGGATTAAACAGTTGATTATGTCAAACACCCTTAGCACAACCACTCCTATACTCAACTATTTTAATTGTTTTGGGATGGTTCCCTGCACTTACATGAGAACGTAAATATATAAATATAAATATATGAAATATTGTAAAATCGGCCGATTTGCTACTCAGTTCAATTTGTACGTAAATTCGTTTTTGTCGATAAGCCAGAAAAGGATCACATCTTCTGCGTTTCATGTTGTTTTCTTATATACCCTGTAAACTCTTACAAAAACAGTTACCTCTTGCATGTTCTAATGGCCATTCGCAATGCATGTCAAGTTTTTATATCATTTTTATATATCATTTTCCACTTATCTTTTAATTTGCAAATATGCTTCGTTGTTTGTTCAATCTGAAATACAAATAGTAGTTTTTAGTTTGGAGCATGAGACATACATTGTTCATCTGTATGTCAATTAAACGTCGTTTGAATGAGATACATTTACTGCTAATGGTCGCTTAAAGTTTGAATAATCATGGAATGAAAGGCTATAACATTTCAAAATTGAACTCGAAAGTTGATAACTGAAATTTCCTTATTTTCACACTACACCTACAATATACAATACGTAAATCCGGGATAGTTTTGGTAGAAATATGTAATGTATTTATATGATTTGTTCCCTCCTTAATTAATAGGGTTAATATGAAGTGCAGTTTCGAAATAGTAAGAAATTAACGCCTGTTAAAATAAACGTATACATGCAACCACATTATTGGATCAAAGTACATCATATTGCATAGATTCATTAGTCTACTTATAAGATCCATACATTTAAGTAATATGTAAGTGATTTTTCTGCACCAATAAGTGCATTTCATTTCATCAGAGATCACACCCTTGTACTGAAAGAACAAGTTTTTCCATGCGCACCCACAAATTGCACTTGAAAAAGGATTGTTATATTATACAGCACCTTATCCAGGTATGAAGATACCACATAGCAGTACATGCCCTTCCCGTTAGGAAACCTGAATTAAATCTTAGAGGTGTGACATGCGTGCCTATATAAATCATTCTCATAATTGGCTGTAGTATGCGAGAACTAACAAACTTTCAACATGGCAAAATCACTGTTTTATCTTACGACGACAGAAGCTTTAAAAACAATCAAGTAAGGCACCTATAAATGTTTATCAGCTAATTTACTACATTTTTCTTGTTTCTTTAAATTAGTTTAGGAATTTTCAATAAGCATTCATTTACATCCATTGACAAAGATTGCATGTGGAGGAGAACAATGTATTTTATGTGTAAAAAGCGGATTTTGACAGAAACCCGTAAATTTGTCACTCGAGTGTACCAGCTCCTAGAAATGCTTAAATGATCAAAATCGAAAAGAATATATCTGAATACATCTGGATTTTGTTCTGAAAAACAAACATCCTAACTGTGAATCTATATTTTGAGATACATTCGCATTGTTTTGAAAATAAATCGCATGAAGACTATTATTGAAAGAAAACATGTAGTAACATGATTCAGTAAGATGATTCAGTTATTTTTTACGTGAATTAACCAAGTTTGGTATTGCAAAATTAGTAATTGCCAGTTTTTTTTATTATAGGCAATCTAAAATCATCAAGGCGGTAAAAGGTGGTCCATATGGAAAAGACCCCTTTGTTCTATTGACGCAGCTCGAGCCAGATCAGGTACCAAAGAAAAAGGTTCCTGTCGAGAAAAAGCCTGGACAGACAGGTATGTAAATTAATGTTAGTTTATTTAAAGCTATTTAATATAATTATCCTACTTAATATTCAAATCTAGACATTACTATTCCCAAGTAATTACGTATAAATTGATATGTGTAAAACGTTTGTAGTTTTTAGTCTGTCTTTAGTATGTTCATGGTTTCATAAATTATCATTAAAATGGTCATTTACATTGCAGGACCACAGAAAGTGTTAGGTGGCTATGTCAAAATTGAATTAAACGATGGATTGAAGAAAAAACTTGAGAATGTGGATGAAATGATTGTTGATGAAGGTCTTGTTTACAGTAGAGCGGTCTTCAAACACAAAGGGGATCTCAAATTAGACGACAGCAAATATAAATTTGAAACAGTTGAGTTGAAGTAACTGCACAAAAACGTGTATTAAAGCGATGCAACAATGAGTTTTGAATAGATATAATTTTCACATTTAAAGTACTAGTTCTTTAAGAAGGGATTCATCATATGTTTTTATAATTAGAAAAAAGGCAGTTTGATTTTTTTCCATTTAAGAATTCAGGAAATTTAGGCAATCGTTTCAATTGAACAATTAGTTTGTTTGTTTATGTATTTATTCACAACTAAACATTATATTTTTACAAACTTGGATATACTGGATATACTTAAGACGTCACAAAAACTTTAATTTACAATACAATTTGAATATATTATGTTTAGTTTTGATGTTGCTATACGTTCTATTCTGTTTTACAATGAAAAAAGTAATAAATATATAAGAACAACCAAGAAGGTCATATTTCTCTTCATTTCATTTATTTATTCTAGTTATTTAGTAATTTATGTAAACAATATATAAACATGTGTTTAAATAACTGAATTATTAAGCTTATTTTACATTTTGCATAAGCAGGAACAATATGACGAAGGGCTTGAATGCAATAATCTCATTCATTCACATACGCTATTGTTTTTATGCACACAACGTTTATCAGATTCAAATGACGATTTTTATTGCATTATCGATATACCACATTCTACACTGCTCCGAATTTGTAAACTTTATCCTATTATGGTTATATAGTTGATGATATGCCTTTTTAATGAGTACCTGCTAGCATGCTGATTAACAGTCATTGCATACAAGTTGATATGATATATTCATGCCGGAAAAGCATTTGAATATATATCTCATATGTAGCAGAACACCTCAATATATATATTTATTGCATCAAATATATGATACAAATATTTATATATTTATGCTCTACCGAAGAGCATAAATGCTCCATTGAAAACTGGCCCGGGTTTTTTTTTGGAATTTTAAAGATATTTATTTTTTAAACAGCAATCTATAATTTCATGTACCTAGGAGCAACATATATATAAATACTGATTCAGCCTACAGCATATGCATCTTTCCACAATTAAATGGATAAGGAATACTATAATACTATAATACAATTAATACATATTTCTGACAGTAAAAAAAAACATTTTACTCATATTTTTCATACTTTAAATTTCTTGCGGAAATCATTTTAAATCGGTAAATGTTAATGCATAGTTTTTGTTTACCGCAAACTGAAAAAATTAATATATTGAACGAATTATCATGTGATATCATGCTAAGCAATTGTTAGCAAGAAAACGTCAATTTACTTTTGCTTCAAAATAAAATCAAGGCCAAATTAATTCGCTTTTATCAGTATACATATGTTTCCTTAATTATTATCATGTATGCATGTATAGTTTGGTCTATAGCATATTTCAAAACCAAAATTTATTGTTAAGCGTTTATCATTTTACATAAAAAAAGCGCTATATATATCAACATATAATAACGTAAAATGTTGTTACAAGGCAAATTACAATTCACGTTCTTTAAGGCGATTTTTCCACTTTCCATACATTGTTGCTTTTTTTAGTTTCGATGTTTGGCGTCGAGATATCATATAAAATTCTCTTTAATATGTAATATTTACACATTGAAATAAAATTTTGTTGAAGTTATCGTTTATTGCCTATTTTTTATCATTTTAAAATTTGACCAATCATTTTTAATCAATACTTGTTTTTTGCATTTGTAAATAAAATATTATTTTGCTGGCAAATTTGACTATCCTCAAATTAAGAAGATATTTCAAAACTATCAGCGTGAAATAGAGGTTTAAAAAGTACAGATTTACCATGTTTTAATATTCATGCATTCAACCAGAAGTAAATCTAAGCAATACTACTAAATGTATGTTTTGATTGTTCGGGCTAGCAGACTCAACCAAATGTTTGTGAAAATAGCCCGATTGATTATTTTTTTTACGTTTTGTTTATCTATTGCAATACTCAGTACTTATTAATATGTTTGGATATCAAAATGCTTGTTACTTTCGTTATAACAGGCATATTTATCAAACTGTGCTTTATTTGTTTTAAACCTTATAACATTTTTAAGCGTTGACCAAATTTCAACACTGCCGATCGTTCATATACAGTGAGATATACCATACATTCACAATATCGATTTTATAGGAAGGATTTTTTCAAAACTTTATATTGTTTCTCATGTTCAAGTATTCAGTAAATGACTCAAAGTAATTTTCATAACATTGTTTTTTGCAACTGGCAATATCGAGAAAAGCAGGATATCATTTATATTCATATTTTATTTCTAAAAATATAGTCTTTAATTGTGCACCCAAATAGTTATATTTGACATAAATGTTATGATTATTATATATATATACTAATCATTTTGGCAAATTTATAAGCGATATTACACATCGTTTATTGTTAGATAGGTTAGCCTCAATTAAAGAAATAATCACAATTACAAAAAAAAATAAGCTATAATTTTGATATTCTTATATGTCACATTTTCAATTTAATAACATTCTTTGTTATCGTGAAATCAAAAACAATTATTAGATATCTGATTTTAAAGTAAACTTTCTGCTCATCACTGCAGTTTTAGGAAACCTATATAGCAACAAAAACAAATGAAGATCGAAGACAAAGCTATCATAAAGAGCCCATAATTTTAATTTGACGGCCTATAATTAATCAATTGTCATTGCAAAAGGAGTGCTTTGTTATTTCTTTTATCATAAAGGAGGATTCGATAGCCTATTATAAGCACCGTGTTGTAGATCAAATTAACGTGTCTCAGAGGAGATTCGAATTAGATGAAGAGGCCACGTACATATGTCACTGAAACTAAACCAAATAGATTCGATAAATACATATAAAGGTCAAAACAATATGATGAGAGTAAAATGCAAGTTAAATAAGCTATAGTCATCAGAATAAAGTGGCTCATATTTAACGTGTATAGCCATATCTTATCTTCATATGAGAGATCATATATGCATTTAGACGACAAAGGTTTGAGAAAATCTTGGTATCGATTTTCAATAAAGTAATAAGCAGTACATTTTGATGATGTGCAATAAATGTGCCTGTCAATATTACATTTATTGTAATACATATAATTGAAGTACTAATTAAGACTCTATGTAACACTCGACTTTGTTTAATACTTCAAGTAAACGTTATCATACGTTAACGAAGCATAAAGGAAACCAAATATGAATTACTTCATGGATAGACCTGACGCCTCTTAAAAGAATCTACTTCCGACGATAAAAAGTATTCAGCTTGATGAGCCTTGCTATTCAAATCAATAGTAGAGTCGACCATCCATATTTTTCTAGTCAAAAACGTGTCGTTACGTGGATCAAAACTACACACGCTACTCAAGGTTTTACGAGGAGCTTTAAATTCAATAAAAGCATCCGCTGCATTGGAAGAAGAAGCTGAAACTAAACCAAGATGCTTAAGATAAATATGATTAATCTTAAAGCAACACCGTTTTTATATGGAAAAATAATTTGTATTTAAATGATAATTAGATAACTTATTTTATATGACATCTGTAGCATGTATACATTTTTATTTAGTTATCAGCCTATAAAGTTTAAAAGGACCTTTCCACATAGCAAATTTTCAAATAATTACTATAAACATGTTTCTATTAACAACCTATGCAATTAATACATAAAAAGATATTCCAATATTTTGATGTCTTGCAAATAATCTTTTATGTTCAAAAGCACATTTTTGATTAGAAACCCGTTATGCAAGAAGGCATGTAAATATGGCGTTTTAATTTAGTGCTATATAAACGCATTGTGTATGTCCATTTCAGTTGAAACATAAGACAAATCGCCTGTATATTTCTACACATCAATTGCATTTATGAGAATGCGATAAAAGGCAAATACAAGTACAATATAATACCTACAGCCACATGCACCATATTGAGTATTCATCACTCGAATATAAGACCATTTTGTTGCTTTAAACGGATCCACTCTTGTCACATAAAAACCATTTATATCACATCGGCCTCCTTTTGTCAATGTACCTTCTTTTCTAAATAAACATTTAACTTGAATTAATAAAACATTCAACCATACATATTAACAACTTAAAAACTTATTAGTTTAATATTTGATTTTAATCTTTAATTTATAAGGCTTCAATTTAATAGGGCAAATAAATGAAAAAAAAATTAAAACTACCTTAATTCATCCATTCCCTCCGGAGAGGTAAAATAGCGAACGGTTATATATTCCTCGGACATTTTCTTACAGTTATCATTAACGTATAGACTATGTATCATTCTGTCTTAACTTTTATAGTGGTTTAGAAAAGGATTGACGTACTAGTGTTTTGAAGAATGAGGAAGCTTAAGGCATCCGTGCTCATGTTTTACCAAATTGATGACACAGGATTGCTGATTCAGCCGTTGACCATTGAGTATATCACGCATAAAATAAATTTTCAAGAATAATAAATCAACATGCTTTAATATTTTTTTTTATGTTTCTTGATATATTATCTTTGGATCATGCACATAGTAATACATAAACGGGATGCATTTAGTGAATCAAATATATATGTAATTATAACTAGATGACCAGGATAAGTGAAAGAGTGCAAAAACATGTAAGCTTATCTATCCTCAATTTACGGTAAAATTATTTAATTCCTATACATACAAACACACTCCCCGTAGTGCATTTATCAATGCACCCAAATATAAAATGGCTATGACAATTTTCTACAAATAGGAATGGCTTTCAGTGTATGTTAAGCATATTCATACAAGACTCATTACATCATTGGCTCAAACGCCTGATCAGTTAGAATTCCGCATTTGAATGAACTCAAACCCCATTTTACAATGTTGTTGTATTTTTCTTGTAGCAAGTGGGATGCAGACTCGTATCAAAACTCTGACAAGTGTTTGCATTCTCATTTTAAATCATCGCGCATGAAATAGTTTTGCTATAGCTTATTTTGTTACATAACGAGGCGTTGTTGTTTATTGGTGGACGTACAAGGCCGTGTTCAATGCATTCAATGATAAAACTACATTGATAAATATATTCATATCTTTGATAAAGTCCCCGATTTCTCCTCTTGATCATTAACAGTATTTACACAATGTGTGATGCTTTAATCCAATTCTGTCTCTGATTGACTTTCTATCTTATCTAAAAATATCCCTGTGCTTCTTCAAAATATGGCCTGTGTGGCTCACCATCCCTTTCCCCTGAACTCAAATTATTGTAGATTTCTCTTTTCGTTCATTGTTCTTTTATTCTTATTATTCTTTTGGTTTTGAACAGGCCCAATATCCATAAACTGTAATTATTATTCAAAACTACATCACATATATTATTTATTGAAAGTCTAATTTAACCCCCTGTTATTTGTGAGTTCTGATAGATACGTCCTTAATGTTAATTAACATTTGTAGGTGGCAGATAGGACAGTTTACTCTTGTTTAAGAATATGTTATTGGTATACATTTATCTTCGGGATATATGTTTTATTTCTTTGATATCAGCGTTTGCTTAAGGGCCCGCTTACTCTCTAGCTCACAACGAGTCCCGTATGTTGACTAACATCATCGATTGGTTACTATAGAATAGTCATACAAGGATTATAAACATCAGTAAAGTATATTCATATTGTCTCAATCATGTGTGTGTCCGCCATTAGATATCCCCTTCACCAAGCCGGATGCCACTTATCAATTAAAAAAAAACGGTCTGTCCATGCTTTCACCCACACCACCTTTTGAACCGCAGTTCCGGAGGGGGATCATGCTAGACGTGGCCCACAAAGGATCCAATGCTAGTGACCCCAACAGTTATATTTGCGAACACAGTGTTTTTTTTGAGTGAATGAGTAAATTACTTTTTCAATAAGTAAGACCTGTGTCCCTACCATCCCCTCCTACCACCACCCTACTTGTCTCAGAGTCAAGTGCCTTGCCGTGGGGGCCCTTAGCTCTCCCCTCTAGTCCTAGTGCACTTCTTACCATACGCACATACCGCTCCACCTTCAACCCATCTACTCAAGCGGGGGATTTTGTTTATGAATGGCGACTGTACTTTCTCCACACTCTTTGTTTTCAACTGATGTAATTTTACAACCCGAATATCAAATAATATCTCCCTTTATGCATCTTTGGCCCTCATGACAAAAATATTTCACACTTTGTCTTCTCGAGGTCCATTGAGTTTACTGTCGTCCGTCAGATTAGGCCATACATTATGTCACTAGGTTTTAACAGCGATATTTTTATGTTCATATATAACTACATTGACCACTCTCCCTCACCCAAAAATCAATAAGGTGTTTCTATTCATCGTCCATTGCCGTCATCGATTATATATATTCATGACCAAATTTTCCACGATGATATCGTTTTGATATTTGAGGACGCTTTTGATACATATGCCTATTCTATTTTTGAAACTGTTCTCTCATCACATTCTTCCATATCCCACACCTTTCATTCCACTCTCCCATGTTTCAAAAGAAGTTTACAATTGTTTCAACTCCGAATTCTTCCTCAACAGTTTTAACCATCACATTTTCGAGTCGTACTTTTATTTTTCATGTAGAAGAACATCACATACATTGCATATAAAATTATATACATTAATCATGTGTCTAGCATATGAACCATCGCAATCATGATCTGTATTTAGAAATCCGGGCTCCTTTCATATCTCACTTCCCTACAATTAGTTATCCCGCACAAAACACGTAACAGGCGATCTTGCTACACGGGATCAAACCATCTCTCCTACTTCATTCCCTCCAGTCTTTATTCACCAATTTCAGAGAAGGAGCCACTGATAGAAGTATAATTCATAATCCCTAAAAACATGTTTATAGACGCCCATGATCCTGTAACTATCTCTTTATACTCGTACCATATCGGACAAGACTCACACCAAATATTTTCATTTTCGCCAACATATACAATCATCACCTGTTTTCCAAAACATTATAAGAAAACAAAGAATGGGTAACACGAAACCATACCTTAGATCAAAAATCTTCTTATTTTCCTCACAATCAGTATGCGCTGACCACGGAAGAAAATCGTTTTGCTATGTTCTGTGGTCTCCTTCTGTTCCTCCTGTTTCTCCACATTGTGCCTTTCATTTTAAACCTGTGATAAATTTGATAGTCAATGTTCTCATTACTGTATATTTGCATTGGCTAGTTGAAATATTGACCAAAGTAAGAAGACAAATCAATCCTCATTTTTTACTTTTGGATCTACCTTTTACTTTATGCTACATTGTATTTATTTATTATTTTCTTGTTCTTCTTACAATTCATGGCAAAACTAAATAAAACTCATTTGTATTGCACTATATTGTTCTATATGTGATGTATTTTTTAGTTATTTATTAATGTAAGGAGTCTATGTTTTACAATAAATCGCATCAATTCTTTAATGTTATTTGACCTTTCGAAATATCAATAAACATTTCATTTTTATCTAGGACGAGAATAGGAGGATATATAGCAGGTTGAAAATACGACTGAATTACAAGCGTTTCGATTGGGTAAATCCTGCGATGATTTTGTCGGGGTTGTGTGATTTCTCGATTTAAATATCAAATATATCAACAAATATATATGTTTCATTTGATTATATCTGACGATATAGAACAAAATAATATACTTTATCATTTTTCATATCAATAACAAATATTCCGCCATGGCATCTTTGTTTCCATAGAGCATTTATATACGCTATATAAATAACCAGGGATTATAGGGTGGTAAAAAACAAACCTAATTTTCTTATTGAAACGTCGATTTCTATTATTCAAAAAGTGTATCATATAGAATAATATAGTTTGATTAATACATAAGTACTAGAAAATCAATAAATAACGGTGTAATATAGAAGATTATATACAGGTGCTTTTTCTATAATTCCCACAAAACTGGACATAAACTTCGCAGAGGGAAATCCAGTCGAAACCTTCGTCGCTGCCAATCCTTCTCATATAATAGTCCTAGTTTTTATATTGTTGAATGCGGGATAAGGGCTATGTGAAATTATTTTTTCGTACATAACAAAAGTCAATGACGTTTTTCACAGAATTTTTGTCAACCAGGAACTTCCGAAACCTAGGATGAGTATATATCTTATATCATAGTCCTAGCCGAAACAAACAGAAAAAAAGTTGGCTCAAACTTTTCATTTGCATCTATTTGGTATACTTTTCATTCCATTTCACATAATCTTGTATGTTCCTTCATTTCTGTAGATTGAATAGTCGATGGAAATTGTCATTGTTAATTTTGACAGGTGCTGGACCTGAGGCTTGACGAGGTCCTCGGGAGCTCCTGTCATTCCAACTAACCCCTACCAATTTGACATCACGGATCATAGATCCTCATAGAGTAACTTCTTTTCAATAGGATATATTAGCAAGAAACCAACAAAAGGCTTTCATATATGAACGTTGGCACGGAGATGTTAATTATTGATGTCACGAAAAAAAACACAACCAAGGGGAGCCATACATTGTAAAACACCGAATTTCAGTTCCGTACATTTATCGTTTCGATCACCACTTCCTAGTGTCATCTTTAACTTTATGTCACTTGTTGGTGTGACATTCAATTCATGACAACTCTTGCCACGACAATTGTAAGGAGCTTTTTTAAATGCTTAATTTCTTTGACTTTGACAATATCTGTCTGTTATATCTGTATGTTTATTTACATCCCTCATATTTGAGTATTATCGCACTTGACCAAAGAAGGTCCAGAGTCTTCTACTGTCTGGGTTTCCCCTGCTCTTTTCGATAAGACAGTGAAGGGTCTTTAACGTGCCAGGGACAGGACCCGTATACGGCAACTCCAGCTTTACGTCCCGTGCGAAGGACATTATACCCTGAGACGATGAGTCCGTTATGACTCAACCAGTCAATCGAAAGTGCCTCCAGTGGGGCTTGAACCAGGGACTTCCTGATTACTGGCCGGGCAATTTCCGCACAGTAGGGGCAATACTGAAACTACGTTTATCCGGTTATAATTTCACATTAAAATATTATACGATTTTGTTTATGATAACCGAACGCAATATAATAAAATATAAAATTTCAACTTGCCATGTCAAATGAAACTTTCGTTACCACTGACATCCATCAACTTATCAACTTTAAGATTCAGTTTGAAAAACTCTCGCCAAATTTGGCGAGTGATAAAGATTAAAGTTTTATAACATGTGAATTATACTAAAACGAGTTTAACAATGCTAAACTTAGCCATACAAATACAGGGATTTATCTTCAATTTTGGCCTCTGCGACAATGGGCGCATTCTGAACGAATTCGGTGCGACATTTTTAATCTATGCGACAGTGAAAATAATAAGCGACAATTTTAAAATCCTAAAAAAACATATTTATTTTATTTCATATTAGAAAAATATAAGAATACTATTATTAAATATAAATAATAAACATTTATTGTAAACGAACATAGTACCAGTTTTATTGGAAACGTTTAATTGTTTTACTTCAATTTATGTACATGTATGGGTCATAAGTCAAATCAATAAAAAATCAATAAGGTTGTGGTCAGGATTTAAAACGTGGCACCATTTCGGGCGCATTTCCTTGAAAAAAATTGTGCGACTAAACTGTAACATTCCGGATGGGAGTTTTGCCACATTTGATAAATTTGTGCGACGATTTCCCAGGGTGCATGGGTAGATAAATTCCTGCAATTAGTTTGAATGATTCAGCCATGTATTTCTAGACCGTTATTCGTTTTGCAATATAAATAAAAGTGATTGCAATAATTTAAAATACCGTCATAATATAATTCAACCTATTAAATTCATTTCCCATTAAGGATTATAAGTTGCTAAAGGAGACGCTTATATTATATTAAGCCGTTTGAAAACCGAAAAATGAACAAACTACATATCGAACTAATTATTGTATTTGCGTATTCAAATTTAGCGAGTCGGTCATGTTCTCTGACGAGCGTTCAATCATTTGGTTTTGTTGTCGGGTACCCGATAATAACCTGGGATACCCAATATTCACATAGAGTACCCGAACCCGAAAATCTGTAGGAGTATCCAAAATGTTCCATTGTTGGAAAATCGATTATAGAATTTAATTAAATTAAATTGTTGTTCTCGAATTTATTGGATAAAAACATCTGTAAAAGAATCAGTGCTACAGCTTCTAGGTAGATTTTTCCATCTGAATAAAAATTAAAATGGCGTATACTATCTCAGGAATCGACATAAGCACTCGCCAACTCGCCATGGCGAGTGAAAATTTCATTTGGCGAGTACGACCTGAAAGTCACTGGCCAAAATGGCGAGTATGAAATTTGGGCAGAACAATTTTGGCGAGTACGAAATATAAGTTACTCGCCAAATTATAATATGCACTTATATATTAATAACTATAAAAAAATGTTTCAAATATTGTTCATATCTTCAAATATCGATGAAAAATTTAGCTCGCGCCTTCGGCGCTCGCAATATAAATTTCGAAGTAAATAAGGCATTACGGAAAATAATATCTTGATTCTTTGAATGGTTTTGTGCGTTTTGTGGCTTTAAGGCGTTTTAGTTGTTAAATTTGGTGTCCTTGATTTAGTTAAGTTTCAAGAACTGTTTTGGCTCTAACCCCAAATGTTCGTAGTTTATTCATTTGAGGTGTCTTTCTGTCTGTCCGTCATCGTTTTCTTATACCGGCTAGAAATTTGAATTGAGGTTCGTAGAGACTTTTTATAGATTCATATTAACGCTGTAACTGTTTAGATGTGTCTTCATGGTTTGGTCGTATTCGCGAAAAATCTGAAGTGACGAAATCGGTGTGATGTCAACAAAATGACCAAAGTCGGCGATGGAAGGTGTCTGTTCGAGATTCAAAAACAATACCTTATTTATTACATGTATTCGTGTTAACAGTGTGTTTGTGGCACAATTGTGTACTTAACAGGTGGTTGCATGCACCTTCATAATTTTCATTTTGTTTTTATTTTTCAGATGTCAAACGAATAAAAGCTTAAAAACGGATATACATGCAATGTTATTTTCATACACACTTGAAGGATGATTTATTTGGAATATGTTGCTTCTTGACTTCTCTAAATATGATAGGACTGATAAGGATTCATATATCTTTATTATTTTAAAGCCAGCATTGTAATTATGTATAAAAAAAAAAAACATGTGACAATTTTGACTATCATAAGATATCATTGTATTTAGCGTTGAAAGTGTAATTTACCTTTTGTTGAGATTAGGTAAATACTGTTAAGTTATAACTTTATTATTTCTTCGGTGCTGTGGATATACATGTCGCAGTGGTAAACCCCATTCAAATGTGGCTTATTAAAATGACACTGCCTTTTAAGGCTTAGAATACCATACATCTTATAAACAGGATTAGAGCTACGTATTCAGACACATCTTATAGACAGGATATTGAAATACGACATCACAAAAAAGGATAGCAAACGAAATCTGGTTATATTGCAATGTCGGCTTAATGACTTTAAATTTCGCTGATTTATTTCACTAGCAGGATAAGTTCTAAAAGGTTCATGGATTTAGTATGAATAACTTGATACATATGGATATCGTTGAAATAATATATACTATCTATAAATACTGAATTGATTAAACGATGTCATCAGCTTGCATATGCAATGAAACAATGTTTTGATACATCTATTTAAAACGGAAAGATGCAGATTATATGAAGGATTGTTAGATGAAACATCGCAGAAGCATATATGAAAAACTTAAATTTCCATTTGTTGCGATAATTTTTATGTGTGCCTAATTACACAATAACAACAAGAGGACTCGCGCAAGCTAATTTTTCAAAGTGCAAGGAGGTAGGTATGTTCGCTTTGTCAGGGCTTGAAAAAAAATAGACAGCATAAGGTTATTTATCGTTATATTTGTCAACCAAAGATTATTATTAAACATGTTATTTTATTGGATATATTACTATTTTTAGCCATCAGCCAAATTTTGGCTGAAGGCTATTGCTATCGTCCTGTCCGTCTGTCTGTCCGTAAACAATAACCTTGTGAACACAATCTAGGCTACAATTCTTCACCAATCGCAATTATATTTGGCATACAGTTACTATGGGTGCTAATAAAGGTTGGGATTGTAAATGAGCCATATCCGACCAGGGAAAATGGCCCATCTGGACTTTGAAAAATCCCTATAAGCCCCTTCAACAATATCAATTAAGGGAGCTTGTGAACACATTCAAGGCTACAATTCTTCACCAATCGCAAATATATTTGACATACAGTTAGTGTGGGTTCTAATAAAGGTCTGGATTGTAAATGAGCCATATCCAGTCAGGGAAAATGGCCCAACTGGGCCAACGAGAATCTCTATCGTGACTGAGGGCTTTGCATCTCTGATGCCTATGTTTTAATATTTTATTTCACATGCTTTGTGAGTATTTTTCTTGAAACCCTTTAAAATTTTGCTCGCGCCGTTCGCGATCGTTTTTCGGGTCATTATGATTATCTTAAAAGCCGAAAACTGTATACGAGTGATATCATTTGTGAAACTTCTCTTTTTTCCCAGGGCTAGTTATAATTGACACTTTTTCCAAAACTGCGAAATTCTTTTTAATGCGATTCATATATATAAAGGTAAAACTATCCTGAAAGACCTAATTCGCTCTTTTTTCACACCCATGGTTGAACTTTGAAAATTTCGAAATATATCATGTGAAATTCAATAACACCAAGACTTAAATGTTAAGTTTGATAATTTAACCTGAAACGTGTACTCTAGCCCAATATTTCACAACTTTAAAGTTGTTCAAGAAACTATGTTAATTAAAAGCAATTAAGTGTCAAATTTCCACAAATTGTTATATTATTATTATTTGTACCTTGTATGCTTTCGTACTTCTTCGAATAAGTGCATATGGTAAATTAGGATTCGAGGTTATTGCGTCCACTATTTTGTTATCTTCTTTTTGGTATTTACTGCGTATAAAGGAATGTTGAAATTTGATTTTTCGACATGAATATTCTTCCAAGCTTTCATGAAAACCATTGCAATTCTAACTTTTTTTCACAATAACAATAATAAGGCTGTAATAAC
>LQRL01144095.1:773-12383 GCA_001703475.1 Hydroides elegans
AAATGAAAGGTATTGGCGTGTAGATTGGTCTCTTGGCAGTCTCTATAGGCCAAATTCGCAACCGGAAGTTGACCGAATTCGGCCAAAATGCCCAAAGTTATGTTTTTCAAAATATGAAAATGTAAAAAATATTGAATGCCCCTTCAAATCGGTGGGCGGTTGGGCCTATTCGTGTTTCACCCATGCTTCTTTGTTCAACAAAAAACGTTCAAATGTCCCAAAACAGCGTTTTTTTAACATGAGCTTGTATAGACTAGGACTTTTGAGTATTGGGGTGTAGATTGGCCTCTTGACGGCCAAATTCGCAAACGAAAGTTGGCCGAATTCGGCCAAAATGCCCAAAGTTATGTTTTTCAAAACATTACCATATACGAAATATTCAATACCCCTTTCAAATCGGTGGGCGGTTGGGCCTTTTCGTGTTTCAATAATAATTCTCTGTTTAACCAAAAATGTCAAAATGCTTAAAAAACTGTGCTATTTTATATGTTTGATATCTTTCATGTTTCAAAGGGTTGAATTATACTGTGCAAGATGTGGCACACTGTCCTTGGACGGTCTTGTTATAAACAGCGTTGGTCTTATTACAACATAGGAAACTTCAATTATCGATATTTTCAATTCAATGAGATTTAAAGTGTGTCGTTAAAATCTTAAGTGACGTTTAGTGAAGAAGGTGTTATCTCAATTAACGCATAACAAACGCATATTTAGGGTGTGGCATAAGCGTCAAACCCTCGGTAATTTCGAGGGTAAATCAAGATTACCGAGGCAGAATTGAGAAACCCTCGAACAATTACCGAGGTTGAAATTGAATCCTCCTAGGAGGAATTTAGGTACCCTTTGAAAAATACCGAGGCAAAATCGAATCTGCCGAGGCAGAATTCAGGTACCCTCGAAAAATTACCGAGGCAGAATTCTGGCTTATGCTACACCCTGCATATTTTTTAACCGATTTCAATAGCCTGTATACGCACGAAACACCTAATTGGATCACAGTACTTCTCTTTAAATTATTTAAGAATAAATAGAAAAATCCACATAAACACATTTCTGTATGAACCGTGCCACATAAAAACAATAAGAAACCCTGATTCTGCTTTTAACTGTGGGGAATCTGTTAATCAAGGCTATCTCTATGTCAACAAATGCTTGCATCCCCGGTTTGATTTACGCAGCATTTGAATAGAGGTTTTTCCGGATATTGTATTATTATGAATACCTGGCACTTCCTTTTAATGGCATTGTTGGTTCCAATGGTGCGTTGGCTCCCAATGCTTTGAAGCAGTCGCAGAATTGTTAGGGAAAAATGCAGGATTTGTACAGAAAGGGCCCGTTAAAGCGACCTAGTCTAAGTGTTTTGGGGGTTAATTTGAACAACTTTATAGCGATCTTGCATTTAAACCTTTTTTCGTGAGATCAAAATATGTTTCATAAACATATCGTTTTAAGTGCAGAGATGACAGTACTGTCCTGCTAGAAATTGGTTGTCAGACACCTACTTAATATCCATCTTCCTTTTATGAATATTCGGCATGTATGAACTACAATAAATATTCGAAATATAGGCGACAATGAATAAAATATCACTCTGTTGAGTTGTGACTGTTCTTGTATTGCTGTGCTTGTCCGTTTTTGCATCGTTTCACATGTCATCTTGTCCCTTTTCGTATCACTGTAATGATACATGTACTATGTAGCAATACTGAGGTTACGTTTCATGTACATCTTCTATTTACTTTATTTGTTTCACAATTCTTTTGCTAGCTTACGTTCAAGGACTGATTAACGATGCTGCTAGAATTACTAAGGAATGTGTTCAAGGTATGATTGATAGTTCATAGTTACGAGATATCTTCAATTCAGTTAAGTGTTTGTACACGTTCGAACTTTGCGATCCTCATTCATTTTCCGTAGCCCCTTGCCCAATGCTGTATGGGTGTGTGCAAAATAGAAAAGTTTGATAAAGCCTAAGATAATGACTTTTTGATAGTGTTAATTCTAAAGATGAAATGTCATGATTCAAATATTACAAACACAAATCTTATGGTTTCATAAAAAAAATATTTGATCGTTTTTGCATCAGTAACCACCCACGTTTGGTATGAGCGAATTATAAGACATTTCAAATTTATCTTCATTATTTTGTCCTCTTTAACATTATTTCCCTATGAATATTTCCATTAGAATTTTCTGCTTGAAGGCTAGAAAAAAATTCCCGCGCTTTTTCATTTTTCTCCATTTTCGCTCATTCCACATTATCGCCCGCCTTTGTTGATGACAATGGATTTCGCAAAAAAAATAACAACAAACAATAACAAAAAAAAACAGGACATGCCCTCGAGCAGTAGGAGGACAGTGGATAAAAGATGGCTGCAATCAGCTGGTTCGCTAAATTGAATAAGGGCTCATAGCTGCGCTTCTGTAGTTGATTCGTTGTTGCGCAAAAACAAAGCCATTAATTTTGATTTTCGAAAGATGCACCCTAGAAACTTGTATCGCAGTATTTAGACATTTGGGTGTTGTAATGAATTGAATCTATTAAAACAAATATATCTTATTTGCTTGTTTAGTTTTTCATGAGCAGCATTTTAGAAATGTCATATGCATAGTGTACTATGTTTTGTTATATAAATTGTCTCCAATGCTCTCACATACTGTGTCAATAACCATTCTGTCTGGACAATGGATTTTCCGACATGCATTCGCATGATGCTGAGACACTTAAAACTTTTCAACAGAACCAATATTTTCTCAGCACTTTCTGTGACGAACAAATCAGCGACCCTTCTCCATTATGTTCACAGCAAAGTAAATGAATGAGACGAGTTTTCTTTGAGGGTTGTCACGCGATTTCGGAGCAGCGAGTGACGTTAATTTCACTTTGATCATCGTTACTGATTTGTTACTGCTCTGTTTATCGAGCCATTTATGTCGTTTTAACAAATTGGAGAGTGAAAGAAATTAAGTGAGTAAGTCGGATAATTTGTGTGTTGGGATGGGAAGTCAGGGAAATGTACGGTTTATCGGGGTATTTTGAAAGCTTTCTTCGACCTTTCGAAGTGTCGTTCAATTATTAACAAATATTTAGTTTCCGAAGCAAAACCATTAAAAGCCCGAGGCGTTCTGGCTTAAAGATAATTGAATTCTGCACGATTAACAAAATAATATATTCATTATCTATTTCGGCCACATCCAAGTACAATGTTTACGCTCCATTTTTAGCTCGTTTAAATTATTGAAGAATTAAAACGTATTAAGTCTCGTCTTGCCTCCGACTTCTTCAGGCGGAGCAGTTTTAGTAGCAAGATAAACGCTTTCTTAAACTAAAAGTGGCGGCAGCATTGCTAATTGTTTGAAAGCATCTGCTCCGGTAGTCACCAAAACCCCTAGCATATTGTAAGATACGAATAACTCTTTTGATTTAAATAATGTTTTTGTTTTGTTTGATAAAAGTATGATGAATAGATTAATGGTATATTTCTTAACTTTTCATTTTCAAGTACGTGTATCTCACAATTTGGAGAGCGTTATTTCCGAAGATTTGTTTTCTGCTTTTCGAATGAAAATGCTCAAGGCCTAGCGTACACTCAATGATATAAAACCTAAAACATTATTCATTGTCTTAATATACACTTTTGATTAAGATAGGTATGTTAGAATTAATCCATATAAAATTGGTTAACAAACCACTTGTATCTCAAATAACTTTTTTATTCTTTGGTCTTTTTAAATTCTAAAAACGTTGTATTTTTTGACGATTTTTGCCACACATATCCATTCCTTTTTTTTAATTCTTTGAAATTTTTGTCCACAGCAATTCAACAAAATGCATGTTATTCAGCCAATATATCTTATGCATAAAAACGACGTCATTCAATAGTTCTACGTACATGGTTAAACAGCATAACAAATGCCTTATATGGGGTGCTCGCAAAACATTCCATGTTTATTGGTCTGATTTGGATGTGTTTAGGAAATGACCGCCTAGATATGCATACATTTGTTTATTGTTTGTGTTTTGAAATTCGTTAGATAGAATTCTATCTTGTTTCATTCGCTGACCAATAACTTCGATGGTCCAATAACTAAAGTTTTGTCTTGTTTGTCGTTCTATTGGCTCTCATTCTTGCTTTCCAAATATCCACAACCTCCCTCTCGAAGTATCTTATATTATCAACTTATATTAAAATGACAAATGTATTGAATAAATTACAGTTATTTCTGAAGTCGTAATATGACCTGTGGCATTTTGGAAAATCACATCTAGCTTTATATAGGATGAAATTTTATAACCAAAGGGATAGTTTTCGTTTGTTGTCGCGTTTGTCACGGCAACCAAAGTACAATAGAGAGCATTGCAATGACGATTGGATTAGATTCGCGTTTAAGTTGCAAAAAATTGCGTGGATAGATTTGCTCATTGTTTTCGCTAATTTTTATTTTGTCAGAAATGCCTTCAATTATAACACAAACTAAATAATAGTTTAATGTATTGTATTGCATTGTCAGAGTCATCATCATAAATGCATCCCGAATCAGTTGCAATGCAAACATTTGAAATAGTAAACTTGATACTTCGCTTTAATGAAATAACAAAACCCTAGCCACCAAAGTATCAAGCATGAAAAACATATTTCACCTTCTCCTGAGCACGAAATGAAAAGGAAAACCTCACCATTGTCAGGAGTGCGGGTTAAATGAGATTGTTTTAATTTCATTTGTTGAAACACAATGCGGTTCTGTCGTCTCGTGTGTTTGTCTTTTTTCCAGGATGATTTTTCATGTTATGTTTCCATGGGTACATTGTTCATATTAAATAAGCATGAGCTAGAATTTTGATTATTCATATTTAATTGTAGAAGCCCGGAGATGTGTATCTATAAAGTGGTTTCATCACAAACACACCACCTGTAATCTTGTGGTGGACAGGAAATATAAACATTTTATAGATATTCAGTAAAAAAACTACATTATAATGACATGGAATCAATAATAGAACAGTATATTATAGAATCTACTTAATAATAAATTTTAATAATAGGTATTTTTTATATTTAGAAAACTTAGAGCAAAACCATGTTTTTCCTAATTTTCAATGCGGTATTTATGTCGCTTTATAGACTTCAGCCGCACATTTCTCTCAAAGTAAACCGTCCCTTTTTCAAAAGTTGTACTTTTTTTCTTAACATCCGTCTAAGTCTGAATATATTTTGCCAAGCGATTCCGACCAGCAGCACCTGGAATCAGACCGTTTTGTGAATTGCTCGTGGGACCTGTCCACACAAAAAAAAGGAATAATCTTTGCCGTCCCGTGATAAAATAAGTATGAATAATTAAGAGTTCAGCCAGACGAGACCCGATGTCGGTTTAGAAGTGAGCGGATTGGGTCGCAGAGAAACCGGATATTTCAAATGTTTGAATACAATATACGGAGCTCGAGAGCAACTGTGAGCGAATTTTCAAAGTGTAATGGGTGATGCTTTTTAATTTCAAATTTAGGTTTTCCTACTCTTTTCTTAAACAAGGTTAAATTTCCATCCAATTTTTTTTACAGAACCCCTAACCGATTT
This sequence comes from Hydroides elegans, assembly GCA_001703475.1. Lineage (NCBI taxonomy): Eukaryota > Metazoa > Annelida > Polychaeta > Sabellida > Serpulidae > Hydroides > Hydroides elegans. Next base: position 6,347 of record LQRL01144095.1, read on the forward strand.
TCCGACATTTTTCTGATTGTTCCGTATCATCTTCGAAAAAAAAATGACTAGAACAATTGAATGTATGTATTTATTCGCCTTTGAAATAAACATTATTTCAATGCCTAGGGGCTTACGCGTGTATTTATATAAAGCCAATATTGCGCAAACAGTTAATTATACGGAGTTGAGTTTTACCTCGTCATATTTATGAGTTTGCATACAATATTCTTTGGTCATTAACCCGTCCCCATACATTGTTTTTCTTAACAAATTCCTTTTGGCTAATTCCCTATGCGCTTCGTGGAGATGCTCAAGCTGGCATATTCGGGTCCCACTGGTACCTCGATGATGAGATTTCGAATGTTGGGCACACAAAGCTCACTTGACTCTGGAGATCCAATGGTTCTAAGACGAGGGTCAAATGATCGTGAAATAAAACTCATATAAGTCTGATAAGAGTTTTAGGTGATGTCATAAAATGGCTGCACAAAATATCATGATTTTGATTTTGAAATTGGTTAGCATTTTTTTTTTTAACTTTGCCGAACCTTCAATCACATGAACACATAGATAATACAGTATATGATTTTGATGTTTAACACTTTTGTAAGTATGTATTTATTTTTCACCTTTGTAAGTTCGACGGCATATTGTGACGAATTACTTATAACCGTAAATAACTTAATGATAACACTCAATTTACACGTGGTTTGCCACACCATTAGTCCGATTCTTCTTGGCTCTTGTTTTTCGGCTGAGATTCGAAGCGCGGCGACCCCAAGAGTAGTGAACCTGATCTAGATTTAAGCCGCTGCTGCGTCCCTTTGGACCTTGGCGGGTCCAGCAACAGCCGGGGGTCTATCAACCGGTGCAAAGCTTGCTTCGTTCTTAAGGGGGTCGGTTCTTTCTTGTCGGCGGATTCGTTTGTTTTATTCTTTTGATAATAATATATTCTTAACTTGAATTCTGAGACAGACTATGACATATACTCATCTCAGGTTTCAAGATGTTAATGAACATAATTTAGAAAACAACGGGAGTTTTATAATGGCAGTTTTTAGTTGTCTGTCTTCAAATAGAAAATGAATCAACGAAAACAAATGGGACCTGGTTATATTAATTGAAATCATCACCGCAGTAATTTCATCGATTTTCTCTAAGTTGCTTTTCAAATTTTATCTTGGAAAGAATATTCTATAGACCCATTAATTCAAAGGCCAAGTGATAGAAACACATCTATCAATTCATCTTATTCAAAATTTCTAATCTGCAACTTTATGGTATTTCAATGGGGTCTTTTAGCCATCAGATATATAGCTGGAATCGTCGATTGTGAAGCAAGCACACCATGATAACAAATGCTGTTGATTCACTTAAAATGTCACTTATATAAGTTCCATGATAAATTTTCAAGGACACCATTGGATATTATATTTTCTGGATTCTCCCTGATACAACCCCTCAAAATACGATAAGGATTAAATTAATTGCTTTTGTAAAGCGCCTTGACCTTTTACAAATGGAAAGCGATGTAAGTCAATCCAAACCTGACCTTCTCACATCTTCTCTAAACCATCACACATTATTTAAGAACTTAGAAGCCTATATATTGCCGCAAGACTGTTTAACTTAACCCGAGCCCCTCTACTTTTGTCCTCGTTTACTTGCTATTGTCTCCACAAACAGATTACAGCCACAGCAACAGTCTCAAATGACATTTACTTTCATTATTGGCTTGAAACTAATACTCCGCGCCGGATCTTCCACATACAGTGTATACTCGTTAACTCGAGGTCCTCGGGACTTCAGATTTACCTTGAGTAATCCGTGAATTCAAGTCAACCGTGTTTTGTTAAGACTAGTACAGTAGATTCTCGTTAATTCGAACTCGTTGGGACCACAAAAATTAGTTCGAATTAACCGTGGGTTCGAATTATCAGTATTTTGCCTTTCGTTCAGTTGTATCAAGTTACATGCAATTATTTAGTTCCGATGTCAATGTGATATATTATTAGGGTTTCGAATACATTCTTGCTGTTCTTTAGACTACATTATTATTAAAATAATGCTTAAATCACTTGTTTGGAAAAATATCGTTTGATTATTACCGAAAATAAACACAAAAGCATAAATTCCATGATTAAGATAGAATTTCAAAATGAACCATTCGATACCAACAATGCTAGTAATTGAGCTGCCAATGAATTGCAATTATTGTTTCTATTTGGTCTGTACCATAACTAACTCCTCATTAATAGAGATGAAAGCCACGCACAAGACACACTAGGGTAGGGGTATCATGGTTAATGCCACCTTTGGTCTTTTAACAAATGCCCTTTGCTCAAGACCATTACCCCTCCACACACGGGTTCAAAGCGCAACGCTTATGAGATATGGTGTTTTGTGCTGATGTGGCAACAAAGACAAATCCTTAATCTGTGATTACTTTGAGGTTGACCAAACGATTTTTTTGGCTCAAAAAAGTTGTTTTGATATAATAAATCGCCTAACAAATAGGGATTTTCAGGCTCAAACTTGGTTCGAATTATCCGTGTATTCGTTAATTCGAACTTTTACAATTGTGTTAAATGGGGGAAAATGGCGGGACCGAAGGAATCAGTTCGAATTAACCGATAGTTCGAATTATCAGTGTTCGAATTAACGAGAATCTACTGTATATGAGAGATGTGACTTAGAAATCACTTCGAATTTACGAATATTTCGAGTAATCGTGCTCGAGTTAACGAGGTTCTACTGTATCTGTTTTGTCTTTTAAGTCTTTGCAGCGAAGGTCAAACCGCTATTAAAGGGGATGTCCCTTATTTACATTGGTGTCCTATTCAACAACTAAGTCCGGGTTGTCCGGAATCGCCTTGATCAAGGTTAAAACAGGGATCCAGGGTTGTTGGAATGAAACTGTTTGAAGCTATATCAAACATTGATGGTTTGCCTTGTCATTATCTTTTGCCATATGATATCTCATCTTAACTGCTGCATTGACCAATCTTTACTGTTAACACTAGACTCTGCTTGAGTTATATGATATTCAACGTTGTCTGTTAATAGAGACCGTAAACCTACTACGTTACATTATATTTTATGAAATATACTAATATTAAGCGCGCTTATTATACATAATATCTTTTGACAAATCAAACTACTGTGATTTCATAAGAACATAAACTTATCCCTTGATATCTCTTCGGATATGCAGCTATAACTCGTATGTCAGATACCGCGACCTGTGACATAATGTGAGCAAAGTGTTAACAACCGATTTGCAAAATGACACATGCGTCTTGTCCCATCTTCCGATTTTTCATCAGATTTCGATTTTGGCCATCAGAAATTGTCACCGTCAACATTCAACGAATCTATTAATGGCCGTAAATGTAGGTGATATAAAATGTTATAACATTTCACTCAGATGATACTCAGAGCAAAATATAGGTCTCGATATAATTTTAAAGGACATCATATAGCCCCTAAATTCGTTTTATTTTGTTTCTCTGCAAAAGTAGAGTAAAGGTGCATCCTCGACTCCCTGGCCATCACTGAATCAGGTGTCGTCTTGACTATGCCGCCAGACAAATTAAACTTTGATGGAAATTTAAATCCGTTGGAATTGAAAATGGTATGGGTGCAAGAGGATGGCTTAGTTGAATCGTGGGTTTGGAAGATTCCGCGTAAAAAAATATCTGGTGTAGTTAACCGTTCATGGTTAATTGTTTCAAAAAATAAGCAACGAATAAATTTACTGAGGGTATTTATATTAATGTAACAGGTATCTTATTAGTGCGAAACGCGTAGCATATTTCCTATTAGAAATCAGCTACATGTATTCCCGAATATTCATGAAAACTAAAGTGTGTGTACGCACCTTAAGACGAAAAAGAGAAAATTAAATTTATTTTTGATCTAGGATGCGCAAGGAGTGACCCCACTCTTATTTTTCGTCATTGTTGTGAATAATGTAGAACACTTTTTCAGTAAGATAATATCAAACGCACGCTAAAATGCTCGATATAAGGCTGCACCAGAGTAAATTTTCAGGCCGCCATTAATGATTTTTAGAGATTTATGAAGCCTTCTATGCCTTTATAAGGAAAGTAAAGTTTTCTTTCATGTCAATGTAACGTTTTACCTCATATAACAGTTTAATAATTAAAACATATTACTCAAGTTTTGATATTACATTACACTAATTTAAACTTGAAAATAACACATATTGAATATCTTAGGTAAAACCTACATCGACGGAATAATATTAATCAGTATAAAATTTGGCTCAGAAATGAGAGAAACCCAAGTCAACTGAAACGAGAAATAATAAAAAGATGAAAATTAATTCAGTTTCACAAAACTTAAGGTGTTTTCTGTGTGCGCCATGTTTTAGCCAACAGAACCTTACAAAATATCCATTATGTTACACTGTGAACAAAAATATATGTATTATCATTTTTAGATGGCAGCTAATATGGACACATCCGTATTATATTCCGCAAATAAAGAAAGTGTGATAAAGAAGCGAATTTTCGAAGTAATGACTTGTGAAACATGCTCAAATGAGCTCCCTCACATCTGCTCATTACTGCAAATTCTGAAAAGGAAGCGATTTTTGTCTCAATCGAGCCCTTTTCGACATAAATTCCCTACGTTTTGTTGGGTGTAAGGGACAAAAATCGCTATAATTTTTCGTAATTTTAACTATTTTTCGCCCTGACTTGTTATACCCAACACACATGGGCGGCATAAAAGTGCATTTTTTTCGCGCGTGCAAAGGAGATAATCCAGAAATAACCAACTTTGTGATATACCCTTTAAAAGCTTTATTGAAGCAAGGTACATGTTATTTTGTTATTTTATTTCGCGATATCACACTCCCCCGCGTGTTCAGATGACAAAAAATATGCATTTTTCTTGCGAGCAATGCAGATAATCCATAATAGGCCAGATTCCTTCTCATCTTCCACATGTCTCCTTCTCACATGTTCGCTTGATGAGATTAGTGGCCCCTCTAATGTCGTTTGCTTTGCTTGCAAAATCTTGGGATGGCCCGGGTTTTTGTATCAATTCATGGGTTGTTGTGTAGTATTTGTTACCAAACAGGTATTGCCAATTAGTTTGATGCCATTGGGTCTTGGTTTCTATGGATTATCGTGGATCTATGGTTTTATCTTTCTTCAGATTAAACTGCTGAAAACTAGTATCATAAAAAAAAAACTAGGAACAATTTTGACATCTGAAGAGTCCCACGACTACACAAATGCAGTATATCCCGCAAAAGGTACATAGTTCGTGTTAACATTCTTGTGTGGGACATTTCAAGTTTGACTTTTCAAGCCTGTTTATGGGCTGCGCCAAGGGGGAAGGAGCGAGGAGCTCATTACTTTTTAGGGTCCTTGTTTTTTGCGACCTCCTCATAATGTCACGGTTGGAACTGAAGGGGACTGTTTCAGAGAAGACTGTTGGTTCGATAATGAAAATGACAAAAGGACCGAACGAAACTTTATATAATCTTAGCCTTGGAAAACGTAGGCTACATTTGGGTTTGAGTTAAATGCCACACGGATCCCGTCAAGGCGTACTGCATTGGTATGCACAACGTTTTGCGTGAACATTTATACTCTCAAACCTAAATATATTTTACAGATACACATATCAAAATGTTTCCCATGACCTCCACCAACCATAAATTAGGGCTGTGTCGGGTCGGGTATTTTGCTACCCGAACACCCGAAGTCAATACCCGACCCGACCCGATACCCGATCCGAAGTTTTCAAAACATGGTTTCGTTAGGGTCCCCCTTAAGTTAACTCTACAGGATATTCAGTAATTTTGTAATCGGATAAATAATTAACTAACATATCTTGTAAATTCTATTTAACTGACAAAATCTCACAGATAACGTATTTTAAATGATTTTGATGACTGAAAAATATAAATCTGCTTTGTAAATAACATTTTATAAGTTAAATCATCTTTCATTTTTCCCATAATGCAACATTTCGGGTACCCGAACCCAAATTTTCAGTTCGGGTACCCGATGCGATT
>LQRL01144106.1:9143-21010 GCA_001703475.1 Hydroides elegans
AAAAACATTGTATTTATCCAAAGTAAATTCTCCCGTCATCTTTGTTTTATTACAACAGTCATTTCATAAGTATATAGTATAAGAATAACGTAAAACGTATTTGCACGTATAAGTATTGACCTTCTTTTGTTACCACAGCCCAACGCAATACATGTAATCTGAACAGTAATTTACAGTGTGTTGCTAAATATAGATATCGAAAGTGCTTATGAAACTATTGAACGGCAGCCTTATTGTGTGAATGCTATGCACATACTAACACATGTTAACTATAGCATGCATATAAATATCGTGTTGTATGTCCTATGCTGTTATTTATTGGAGAGGTTATGCATATTTACACTTTTTAACATGGCATTGTATAATAGTGTTTACGCTTCAAATCAAGGTAGTTTATATCTGCAAAAATGGGTTTTGATGAAAACGACGGCTGGCGTGCAGGTTCAAACCATTGTTGAGTTGGTTCACTTTGTTTACTATTTTGTCACTTGCTTGATTTTTAACTTCTTTATTGATTTTGACAATCTATTGTATTGTGGTATCGGTGGTTTAAAACCGGTGTAGCAAGGTTAAGTTGTCCCTTACCACCCTTTTCCAAATAGATGCTACTGCGAGGTGACTTTCATATTATACTTATCATAGAATATTCAATAACAACACTAATCAATATTCTAATCTAGTTGTCATCACGCAAAAACAAGTTTGTATAAAATACAAGCAATTGTAACGATAATTAAAAATCGATTAAGCTTTGCAATTAAATGTAAAAATAAACATATATATATATGTAATTGGATTATTAAAGAGTCATTTGTAACGCGCTTTTACGCACTTAGCCAAAGCGCTACATAAGATATAATACTGAAAGTAAATTATATATGATTCAGCCTTACTTTAAATTAAAATTTAAAATTTAAAATTAAATAAAAGCAATCATCATACAAAAGCTTGAAAAAATGAGTTTTCAAAGTAGTTTTAAACTTTGCGAGCGAGGTTTGACCACGGATGTCGATCGGTAGCTCATTCCACATAGACCTTGCAACCTTGCAGAATGCGTGTCCCCATAGCGAGTGCGCGTTCGTGGAACAACGAGCTGTGCACTTTGCGATGACCTAAGTGTCTGACCGGGCTTGAAGGGCACCAATAGTTCACAAAGATAGGATGAAGCTTGACGGTTTACACATCTCCACGTTGTCAATAACACTTTGTATCGGATTCGGTCTTTCTATTGTGATTTCTAGTTTGTTTATACGTATAAAACGATTTTGATGTTTATTGATGAATAATTGAAGGAAATGTAAAAGAGTCGAAGCAAAAGATAACAGTAACGACATTGTTAAGTCAATGTTAATGAGTACTGGGTCCCTCAGTTGAACTTTCTCAGTTGATCTGTAGCAGGGATTGAATGCTACACTACAGGATGATACTCACCATTTAAATACTATATCCTACAGTTACCATTCATAGCAAACTGTCCAATCTCATTTATTCTAAATTTATTTTGGTTTATGATTTCAAATGTTTTCATTAAATAATAACAGACAATGTTATTGTTGTGGCCAGGGTATTCATGTAGGTTATACAATAATAGTGCATTTATTACGTTTATTTAATTAAGCATTTCATTCTTAATTAGAAAAGAAGACTACATATTTAAAAAAGGTATCTGCTTATTAAGGAAACATATAAACCTACTAAATATGTTATCTAAGTCCAGGACAAAACATTTAAAATGAAAATTATAAAATATTAGTGTTTGAATGTTTAAAGTTTTAAAAATATTAAGACCACTTTAATACTGTTATGGACCAGTTCTAGATTTATGTGCTATTCTTCACAAGTAGTCAAGCCTACATTTGCCTAAATACCCATTAAAAAAGTCTAAATAAAAATGTGGCTTTCATGCTAGGTATACAGTTGTAAGCAATCTCAGATTTTCATGCAGATGAGGCATGGGCGGTAATAGTACACAATGATCGCTACAAATATATTAATTGATTAAAAAGTTATGTTATTTACTTATATTGTGTGAAAATATGCACCACAAAGCATTAACTTAAATTGTTCAAAGGTTTTACCTCATCATACAGACAATATTTCTTATTCGTCTAACTTAAATCAAAATAATTGGAAACGGGTCCCCTTCGTTTGTAAACACGTTTTAGTTTGTTGATATTTGTGTAACATATTATGCTATTTCATTTGTCAGGAAACAGCTGAGTAGCTCTGCCCAATACTGCCCCTTGGTGATGATGCTGCCCCGTGGTACAATGTCGTGTTTGTGAGTCCGAATAAAACGCCGCTTTATTCAACCTGATTTATTATTTCATATATTTTCATTTCTTATTATACTCAACCCGGAACAGTCAAGCACTGAATCTCGACTATTAATTATACAATTTCACAATTTCTAGAACATTCCATAAACTTATGGAATAAATGAAACATTATGTAACATTCTAATTATTCGAGACTTATTAACTACATGGTCAAATAATATTCTGGAAAGTTTCATTCTAATCTAGAATATATTGCAGAATATTTAATAACATTCTAGCACTTACACGAACACAATCTAGAAACATCGTTATATTTACATTAAACTGTTGTGGTCCACAAAGTACAGATAAACAACAATGAACGTCATTATACGAAAGTAGAAAATACAGAAGATTCGAGAATATATATAACTTGACATCATTGCCATTTAGTTTATTGGATATCCATCAGTAAAAAATGTGCCCCAGCAAAGAAACCTGGTAGAAAGCATGGTTGTGGTAAAGCAAGATAAAAGCGATGTGGTGACAATATCACGCAATCGCGGGGTCCCCCTTTCAAGAAGACCAAGCACTGTCCCAGATAGAAAGATATTGAGGATTATTTACAAGAACGTAAACTGACATGTCACGTGGTCAGGTAAGATATCTATTGGTGTATATCTGTGAGTTTTATCTCTTTTGACCGTAAATAATAAATCCGCTGAGCGTCTTCTTATAAACATATGATCTCACAATATATTAACAAAACTATACGCTTTATATGACTGGCAATAGCGCCACAAATATCTAGGATTACCATTTTAATGACCTTACATGTTTCGAACTTGAATGACCTTCTTCATATATATGTTAACAAATACTCTAACAGCTCAGCAGCCCCTTTATGTCATTTTTTTTAAAATAATTTTGAAATGTGTCTATGTTAATTAATTAAACTTTACATTTCAGTTCATGTGTTAATCCGTAATTAATAATTGTTAAAACGATAAACATTGAAATATTTTATTACTTGTAGAGACATAATTAATCTCTTTAAGTAGTAATTTATACACTTCTACGCCAATAGACTGACTTAACGTAGTTCACATACATTTTTTTAAAGTTAGATATTCTAATTATACTATTGTTGTATATTAAGCCAGAGAACATTACACACTTTCTTCCTATATAACACTGATATGGAATAACATTCATGTAATTTACATTTTTTTACCAAAATACAATTTAATAATTCGATGATTTAGAATGATTAAGATACTTAAATTAAAGAAATAAGGATGAATAAATCTTAGAAAAACACAATTCAAAGGTTATGTTTATGGCCGTGTTAGGTTTAAGACCGGGGTGAGTGCAACTCGTTTTTTGCTTTGAACTGCACATGTTTGTATGGTTTGATTATTATTATACAGACTTAACATTAAGGAATTAAAAAGGTAGTATACTAATAACTATAGCGCGCATAAATCATTTAACGATTTTTCGGGTAGCGGTACATTAATAAAGCGCTCGGCACGTTGAATCTGCATGTTATCACAATTATATCTTTGCAGTTTAGAATGAAGTACAAGGTAACATATTTAAACATTTTATATGCAACATTTAAGACATGTAAATCGTATTGAATATCTTACATCACAATCAACTCAACATCTTATAATAGACTCTTGTGATCAAACTTGCATAAACATAAAACACCAAGTTCTTATTTTATTGATTATCTGCGTATTCAGGTTCTTTCGGTATTAACCTTAAATACAAAAAAATGAATATATTGTAAATAAATGTTTGATATCGGTACGTATATGGCATCATGTGTTTTATTAATATCTTATTTTCCGAGTTGGTTCAAGTGAAGCTATTCATTATAAAAACGCTTATCAAAATAAGCAAACAAAATTTATTCGTAAGTACCTTCTTTATCCATAACTTGAGCATCCTCGGATGCCATGAAAAAATGTGGAAAGACATTTCGACGTTTATTTGTACATCCGATACCACTTCTTTGACTGTCCCAGATTCATTCAGAAACTAGAACACATGTTTTGCTATTAATTTAAACTACTGTTGTTTTGAATAAAGAACCATAATTATAATCATTTTCATCATTTAATCAAGGAAAGTATCGAACAAGTTTAATCTATCATGATGATTAAAAATACATTTCTTATAATGTTTGAATTTAATCATTTATTATAGAACAATTTGAAAACTATCCTACATTCATTTGAATATCTTGCCAGTTTGGTGTGATCTGTTCAAGTTGTCTTGCACGAATCGCATCATTAGCTACCACTACTAAATCATCCACTTCAAGTGTGTACTTTGTTGTATCAACATGGGTTAGGATTTCTGGATGTAGTGTCCAGCTAATAATGTAAATGTATTTATCAATATTCAAAATATATGTTTAAGGTATATATACAAACAATAGATTGCTAACAAAAATTATTGTCCAACAAAGCTGTATAATATACTTATGACCTAAGCACATATATAGTAAACCTGATATAGTTCGGGAACTCCACCATAATTTCATTTGGCCCATTCACACGATTCACTATGCCGTTTGTTCCTATCACCTTGAAAAAATCGTAGCCGTAGATTTGTTTTGCGTATCAAATATAACATGTGAGATACGAATATTGTGCATTCTGTTATGTACAAAATGTATCTGTCTTTTTTACATACCAGTGAAATAGAGCGTTCTTATATACATTTCTTTATCAAACTAGTAAGTCACCTTTTCCATTTCAGGATCCCATCCTAAACCATCGTCCTCTTGGATACATTTGAGCACTTCCACACAGTTTGTATTTATCTTTACGATGTCAGTGCTACAACATCATTCGAAATTCGATCATTTATAAATAAATATATCTGACTCATTATTCATGCAAGCATGCATATTGATTATTTCATTGATTAACTTGTATGTATTTTTTAAATGTGTTATATACTTTAAATGAACAATTATATAACATGTCATACCGTGACAATATTCTCAATAATCTAAGTCGATAATAAGGTCCTGGAATCATCTAAATAAGGTGGTTTGAGACTTAAATACGAGGATGTACTAAGAAAGTGGTGGTTGAAAATGTATCTGAGCATAGATTGAAGTTAACTTGTTGTGAGATGACACTATACAATTGTCTAAATGTATGTAAAATATAATACATTGAAACTCAAAATGTAATCGGAATGTATGAAAAATAGCATAAATAAGGGTCGAGTTGCAGTATGAAATAGTTACAAATTGGAAATAGTCAAAGTAACAATAAAGTTAACATAATAAAGGATAGCAGGATCTGTGTGATCCATGAAAAGAATTCACATGGTATTCATATATAGTTAAGTTCTTCCAAAATGGCTCAAACTACGGATGTGAATTGAGAATACCATCATTAGATAAAAATAATGCACATGGACATATTTAATATAAAAAAAGCAAGGTTTGGATAAAGTGGCGTATTATTTGGATACTGTTTTTATTAGCCCATTGTGTCTATGCGTATATTGAGTAAAGCTTCATTCTGTAGTTTTGGTAATTGGTGGTTAAAGATTGTAGGATTTTGTATTAGCCCATTGTGTCTATGCGTATATTGAGTAAAGCTTCATTCTGTAGTTTTGATAATTGGTGGTTAAAGATTGTAGGATGTTTTATAGTTAACCGGTATATGCAGGCATGACGGTACCTAAATGCAAAGTTCGCCTTGTTAGGCAATGTAAAAGAAAAATGTGAAATTGCATAATTTAATTATAGTGTTATATGAATGAAACGATGGCAAGTATAGCTATGTTTCTAGGTTTAATATATCACAATTCGATAAAGTGTTGAATGAAGTATCATAAATAAGGATATTTCAGTTTTTTTATAAATGTATCTTACCTCTTGAATTTGTTCTTAACCAATGCCAATTGCTGTTGTTGGAGTATATCGTCTGACACTTTTCCTGATTTGTCCAAACACGCCAGATCAAATTTATTTCTAATTTAAATGAAAACGCATGAAAGCATAATTTTAGGAATTATGTATGCAATTAATACAACAGCAGTCTAAAACTTGAATAGTAAATTATATCAATATTCTAAGAGAAATTTTGAGAGAAAGTTTGAGTAAAAATTTAGTACGGATAGAACATATTTCATAGAACGTTTTAACTTAAGTTGACTCTAAAGTTCTTCGTTAAAAAGTGACTTTTTAGTATGTTTTGAATCAGGATTTTAAGAATAAATTTAACAACAGGATTAGGAGTTCATATGGACTTTGTAGTAGGATGAGCTATAGTACTGTTTCCAAATATATCGCGGTACCCGTGGGGATAGTAAACGTCGGATTACAAGATTGATAACAAATAGGATTGAACCTAATGTCAAACATGGACAATCTAGGGCAAATACTACAAATCTGATTTACCTTACACATATTTATGGTTACAATGATATTTTTGTGCCTCGTTTAGAACAGGGTCAGCCAAGACAAACAAAACAGATATTAGTCATGGAAATTTAGTCTACGTAAACTGCAAGGGAAGCACTCCTGAATGTGATAATTTCTCCATATCTTTGGCCAACTGCCAATCAATTAAAAACAAATCTCAGCTTATATTTGATACAGTGTGCACCTACAGATATTCAGCCATGTGTTTGACTGAAACCTGGTTAGAAATGAACGGAAACCACTTGGCTCTGAAATCATCAACTCCGAAAGGTTAGTCCTAGATTCATTAATCCCGGGCCTCATGTAAACGTGGCGATGATGTCGGAGTCATACATCATGATATTATCAAATGCACTGATATTATCGACGAATTTAAGACATACTCAAACTTTGAGCTGATTTCAAGCAGATTGACTCTAAATCGGTGAATCGGTGAGATTTTATCTGATTTATAGACCCCCGCCCTCGACCACAAATAACATTTCTAAATCTCAGTTTGTATCTGATTTTGCTGATATCTCGGAATAAATTGTGCTTCAACCTGATCAATTTTACTTAATCGGAGACATCAATATCCCATGGGATATCTCTACCAACCCAGAACGAAAGCATCTTGCATCGGTTCTTGTATCATTCGGACTTGTCCAAACCATTCGGGATCGTAATCACTCCCGCGGTTACATTCTAGATTATATAATCGCAAAAACCCGAAGAGACAATGATTACCTGTAATGGCTTTGGAGAGTTGGTGTTTGAACATTACTTCGTTTACGCAAATGTTTAATTTCCAAAACCCAAATTTAAAGTCAGGAAAATCCGTGCTATTTATTCTCAATCATTCTCAAATGATATTATAAACGCGGGCCTCCAACCCTCCACTAACGATAGCATCACCGATGCTATGGAGAGATATTCATGTGCTTACGTCAGCTTCTTGACAAACATGCGCCATAATAAACAAGAACCATAATCGTTCGACCAAAGGTACCCTGGTACAACGATTTGATCAAAGATTCAAAACGCAAAAAATGCCGATCTGAGCACAAAATATGCACTAAACGAAAGGCGCTATTCAAATTAAACCATGATAAATCTGCTCAAGATTCAAAACGCAAAAAATGCCGATCTGAGCATAAAATATGCACTAAACGAAAGGCGCTATTCAAATTAAACCATGATAAATCTGCTCAAGCCTACCAAAGCATTTCCGCTGATTTGACGAATATACAGCACGATTGCAATGCCTTCGTACAATGCCTAAACAATGCCAAGGAGACCTATTTTATGAACTGAACAGTGCGGTAGTGATTAAAAAGGAATATTCACTATTTTAAATGAAATCATGCATAAAAGCCAGGATAGACACCTACCAGAGGTTGACCTTGCCGAAACCTTTAATCACTTTTTGTCTACAAGATAAAGAACATCCGCAATGACCTAGACTCTATGAGCAACTCTCTCGCATCTCAAGAACACATGTGCTAAACACGGCTGTCTAGTCTCGAACCGTGCATCGAAAGAGAGCTAGAATCGATCATCAAATCATCAAGTAGTTCTGCTTGCGAGCTAGACCCAATTCCTACGCGTTTGCTGAATAATTGCCTGCCTTCTCATTTACCATATCTCACATATATGGTAAACCTGTCGCTAAATTCCGGTCAATTTCCTACCTCTCTCAAATCTGCGATAGTGAGGCCTCTTCTTAAAAAGCCAACATGGACAAGAATGAACTAAAGAATTTAGACCTATGTCTAATATCGCTTTTGTATCCAAAAGCATTGTTAAAACAGTTGTTAAACGCCTTGAGAGGTACATATCTTCGAATTCGATGCATAAAAACTTTTAATCCGCCTATCGTAAGAATCACGGCGCGGAAACAGCACTCTTGAAAATTCAAGACGACATCTTGCATGCGCTAGATAATAAACGTGGTGTTATTCTTGTGATGTTAGATTTGTCCGCTGCCTTCGACACCAGAGATCATGACGTCCTACTGGAGCGTCTATGAACACGGATAGGTGTCGAAGGCAGCGCACTTAGCTGGTTCAGCAAATATCATAAAGGACAAACGCAAGCGATAGTGATAAATCGCGCGAGGTCCCATCCGTTGCCTCTCAAATTTGGAGGTTCAGGGGTCTATTATGGGTCCAGAGGACTATAAGATTAACACTCTACCAGTGGGAGACATAGCTCTAAAGCAAGATCTAAGCTTTCATGGTTACGCCGATGATTCGGGTAACTATTTTTCCTTCAAACTAAGGAAAGCTGACTTTCAGGCTGCCATTGGCAAGATAACAAGTGATAACGGCAATATAAAGGCATGAGTGACGGAAAACAAGCTCAAGTTAAACGACAGTAAGACTGAGATTTTGGTTTTGGTGCAGGAAATCGAAAAACAATGCAGAACGCTTCTGTTCCACCTGCGAATGATGCGTTCTAGTCGTCGCCATATCGCACAAAGAGCGTGTGAAAAACTGGAACTAGAAAATTTGGCAACATAACACCTGTGCTCCGTTCCCTCCATTGGCTTCCGATACAATCACATATTTAATTTTCTACATGACATGGCTCCGGACTACCTAAGTGAATTGATAACGGTTCAAAAATCGCCCAGATGCCTTCTATTAGTGTCTAGATAGGATCTTGTGATACCTAAATCAAGAGCAAAGTCATACGGAGACGGTGCGTTTTCTACTGTGGCATACCGAATCTGGAATTGTTTGCCAATGTCACCCCGCAACGAGCAAAACTTTGATAAATATATGCTAAATCCTAAAACTCACCTGTTTAAAAAGACATATGGATGTTAATGTATATATCTAGTCTTGCTAGTCTATAAAATTTATTAAAGGCTTAACTATTTAGTGTTCTTTGCAGTTTATAGATATGTCTATATACCAATATTAAGTAATGTCCTTAAGTAAATTTCATCATCTATTTTTAGTCTTGTAATGTCATAATTTATCTCTTAGTTCAGTAAATGTTTTAATTTGTGTTCATAAGTGGTGTCATTATGCACTCCTTCAAGTCACCTTATGTTCTAACGCAGTCATAAAGTACGGTTGTAAACTTTCATTTTATATTATTATGTCCTCATGTAAAGTTTTTGCGCAGTGTGTTCATTTTTAGCTTTTGTCTATGAACATGTTAAATATATCTATATACTACACTATACCTCAAAAGGGAGGCAATACAATTTAACAAAACCATTTGTTATCGAGTGCTGCTTGAATAATAAGCATTTATTTTATACATTGCACATTCCGTTAAAGATTTTTGGCTTTCAAGTTAGTGTGTTTTCTTTGCAGTTTATAATTATGTCTATATACCACTATCAAGTAATGTCCTTAAGTAAATTTTATAATCTACTTTTAGTCATGTAATGTCATAATGTAGTCTCTTAGTTTAGTAAATGTTTTAATTTGTGTTCATAAGTTGTGTCATTATGCACTCATTCTAGTCACCTTATGTTCTAACGCAGTCATAAAGTACGGTTGTAAACTTTCATTTTATATTATTATGTCCTCATGTAAAGTTTTTGCGCAGTGTGTTCATTTTTAGCTTTTGTCTATGAACATGTTAAATACAGGCACCTTAAATCACTTTATTATTATTGTTATATTATTATTATTAAACAGCAAGATCTATATACTACACTATACCTCAAAGGGAGGCAATACAATTTAACAAAACAATTTGTCATCGAGTGCTGCTTGAATGATAAGCATTTATTATATACATTGCACATTCCGTAAAAGATTTTTGGCTTTCAAGTTAGTGTGTTTTCTTTGCAGTTTATAATTATGTTTATATACCACTATTAAGTAATGTCCTTAAGTACATTTTATAATCTATTTTTAGTCATGTAATGTCATAATGTAGTCTCTTAGTTTAGTAAATGTTTTAATTTGTGTCTATAAGTTGTGTCATTATGCACTCCTTCTTGTCACCTTATGTTCGAACGCAGTCATAAAGTACAGTTGTAAGCTTTC
Source organism: Hydroides elegans (assembly GCA_001703475.1). Lineage (NCBI taxonomy): Eukaryota > Metazoa > Annelida > Polychaeta > Sabellida > Serpulidae > Hydroides > Hydroides elegans. The sequence goes on from LQRL01144106.1 coordinate 19,856, forward strand.
ATTTTATATTATTATGTCCTCATGTAAAGTTTTTGCGCAGTGTGTTCATTTTTAGCTTTTTTGTAGACGTGCCTGCTAAATACAGGCACGTTAAATCACTTAATTATTATTGTTATATTATAATTATTATTTAACAGAAAAATCTATATACTACACTATACTTCAAAAAGGAGGCAATACAATTTAACAAAACAATTTGTTATCGAGCGCTGCTTGAATAATAAGCATTTATCATATAAATTACACATTCCTTTAAAGAATTTGGCTTTTAAATTAGTGTGTCCTCAAGAGGTTACACATTTAAGATGTTCATTCCTTTATTAATTACGAATATTACGAATCTTGGTTCAAATTATATATTTTGGCAAAAATATGTGATGCATTAACAGTATTGAACTTTATACTCTTATGGATTAAAAGTATGATCCATGTGTTAATCAGTGGTCGATTTTAAACAATCATAAAACAATGTATCCAATGAAGACATGTTGTTGTTTTAAAGTTTGATGAAGGCGATTTTATATGTTTTGACCAATTGTAGGATTCCAACAGTTTATACAATTCACTTGCGTCAAAGTATTAAACCGGTGTACTTACTTAGTATTTCCATGTCGAAGTATTGTTTTCTTCCTTACTTCGAATCCATCAATGTTTTCAGTTTCTTCACTCACCACAACATCACCACTAAAATATGACGTAAGATCACAGCTATTTAAAAAAAATGTGCATTGAATGTTGATCCAACGTCTTAAACTTTATAGCTTATCATTTGTAGATTCAAATCCTATATTATCATCAAATGAAAGACTCGCAAAGCATGCATTTCAAAACATTAGTTTGAATAATGAGTAGTTGAATATCATTGATGTTGATTTTATTATATATATCGTCAACCTATTAATTGCCTTCTGTCTGTACTTTTGAATATCTACATGTTTTTACTCTATGTAACTTAATCCAGAACATGGTTGCATATTTTTTATTTATTTGTATTTGGGTTTTGAAATATGTAAACAAATATAGAAGTAGGTACCTGTGAGTTATTTGTCTTTTGTCGAGTTCTCTGAGCTGTTCTTCATCACAAATAATGTTTCCTGTACCAAAGAGCAACTTTGGATTAAACGGTAGCCTATTGAATAAATATAAGAATATATA
>LQRL01144153.1:12111-22271 GCA_001703475.1 Hydroides elegans
TGAAAGCATAGAATCCTTGAGGTAAACGAACATATTGAATTGGTTATTCATGTCTTTGGAAATATGTAAATTTTGTATACAAAAAAAAAATGTGCATATTTTATAAAAATGGTTGGCATGGAAAAACGATTCAAGCAACAGTTTGTCTATCGATCTAAATCCATGACTTTCTCTCACTAATTTTCTTATACATTTCAATCAAAATGCTTTTCAATAAACTCGTTTAATATTGTTTTCAGCAAACGAATAATGCAACTGGGCCACGACAACCAATTAGAACCACCAACCGTCACTGAAACACAGCTTCAAAACAAAGTACGTTTGTACGCGCGAAACTACTTGCAAGAAAATCTTATGGGCTTGCAAGCTCTACCATCAGCTGACGAATACGAAAAGATCAAAGCAAGACGCCGCGAAGAAATTCAGCAGCAAATAGAAGCAGAGAAACAAGCGGCGGCCGAGAGGGGGCGTTTGGCGCGTTTGAAGGAATTGCGCGAGGATAAGTCAGCCGGGTCTACGTCCCCTGTTGCTAAGCCAATGGTTTTGGAGGTGCGCACGCATAAACGAGAGGGCAGTCAGGGCTTTGTGCAGGACGAGGGATGGAAACCGGCGGAAGTGACGCATGGCCCTACTGATGATCCTATGGTCCAGCAAATGAACAATATCAAAGGTACCGGTATATGCAAGAATAATATAGTGAACCATATATTTCTCAGTGAATTATAGATCTTGTTTTCTTTTGAAGAATAACGCAGTATTTGTGTGTTCTCAGTATTGATATTATCAAGATATCGTTGTATTTGTGATCTTGGTATTTACACAATCAAGCGAGTGTTCCTTGTATTTTTAACTTAATGGTAGGTGAAGCAATATTTATACCAGCTTAATGTGCGTTACTTGTAAAATAAAATTTTATAGTGAAGATACTATTTCAAATAAGCTTGTGACATGATGTTTTACATTTTATATTGCAGGATATATTAAACAGGCAAAGCAAGCCGACCGGTGGGATGAGGTTCAGATGCTTGAACAGAACTTGAAAGAGCTTCAGCGAATGTATTGGATCGAAAAAGAAAAGTCACAACGCAGCAGTTTACAATCCCCACTTCAAGACACTGCCACAATGCCCCAACAACCCCACCAGTCTGAGTTCCCTGCACAGCCGCAAACCAGTATTTCTAGTCATCCAAATCAAACGGTGCGTTCAGAGTTTTCGCCCAAAAAGGTTCAAGAACAAGCTTCTAGTCAGAGAAATGTGCAAAAGCAAATAGGAAGTGGAGAACATGTCACTACACCCACGAGCACCAACCCGTTTGATGATGAATATGACGAGGAAAGGGTCAGTGCCTACCTTGCCAAAAAGCAAAATCAAAAGTGAAGGGAAAAAAGTGATTCACCAAGTCAAAACTATGAGATTATTGTTGAGTTAGATTATTTTTTTATAATCAAACAAAAAAAAAAAGTATTTTGTTTTTGCATATGTTTAAATGCTATGACTGTGATTATTTGTTATTTTTGTTTTTACTTATGCAGACGCTTTAATAATTGTCATTTATATTCAATAATTACGCCTGGTTTTTGATAAAATATTTTTTCATGTACGGAACCATTTCAGTTGTAGAATTAAAGAACTAAAAGTGTAATTCTCAATCAAGCTCGCTTTTGATATGTATTTAGATGAGTTTAAAAACTATATTTGCCAAAATTGGAATTAATCTCATATAGAACGGTTTGCAAATGGATTGTATTTCACGTGTCAACGATGCTTCGATAAAAAGACTATTACATTTATTGTATTAAAAATGTCTTATATAGTTTTTGGCGTTTGATCATGGCTTCGACAGTTTATTCTCAACATCATATTAATTTTAATCGAGTTAATTTTGAATAACATACTAACACTATATACGTGTATACTATAGTACGACACACGTATATATATAAAACTTAATCGTAAACTTTGATAAAAATATGTGCTGAGAACATGCAGTCGAATTGGGCTTCCCTATCAACTTGAATGGTTTTATGTTTTAAACGCATTGTATCCTATCTGCTTGAAAAGCTAGCTCAATGTTTGCTTATTTTTCGTGTCACAGTATGTTATTAAGACTTATAGTATCTGGCTTTTCTGAATTTTAAGGACGAAATCCAATTTGATTCAATCAACTGTATCTTCAAAGTTCATAATTGATTTTTGTATCTGTCATAAAACAAAAGCCAGACTAAGAAGCAAGTTTGCAGTTGAAGTTATGTATAGTTTTAGTAAATAACTTAGATATTTTGTGCTAATATCAAAACATTTACTACAGGAGTGAAGCCAATTCAGATAAGTTTTCGTGATACTCGCAAACTACAAAGTGGATAGTCACGATTTGCATTTACAAGTATAAGGAAGCTTTCACTCATACAATTTCATCTTGACCGGTAATTAGATGCCAAATATCAATTTGATAGCCATAAAACCAAAATTTAAGAATAAGCCTGACCATTATGTTATATTTATGTATATATAGTTTCACCCCGGACATAACTTAACTAGAGGTTTAACTTATTTGCACTTACGTCTGAATATATGTTAAATATTTAAACCTCATAAGTTGGACTTTTTTATTGGCCCATCCACTCCTCTAACAACTGCCCCCCCCCCTCCCTCAGACATAAATCTGACTTATGTATATTATAATCCATGTATATATAGGCTATTTATCTATTGGTCTTTACACATCAACCCCTCCAGTCAATGTCATGCATTAAATCAGGGATGTGCCCGAGAATAACACCACAGAAAAGTGTGATTATCCATATCTACGATGAATGCAACAAAAAGTTATATGATTGTATGTGCGCATTCTACAACTACCGGTACATAACTTTGCAATATACAATGTCCTATACAAAAGTTAAGAATACAAGAAAAAAATAATAAAATAAAACACAAATAACTTGTCGTGAATTTTATTTAATTTCAGCTTGACACATGATTGACCTATACTCACTTATTTGTTACATGTCAGCACAAGCAAATCATACAGTATACGAGGAGATTGTACGGTTATTTGTAAGTAATTAAACAATAATTGTTCATAAATATGACAATGAATGGCAAAATCAAAACAAGAATACCAATTGTAATTTAACAGATCGTTTCTTACAGTTCTAATACAATTTAAAAAATGAATTAATTTATTTAGTGGTCAAGCGTATATCTTTCATTCTTTTTCTTGCTCTCTTATTCCTTCCTCTCAATTAAGACCGTTCCCATACATGAGTCAGATGAATAGAATGGCATGAACAAGTACAACTTGCTTTTGAAATACCATTAGGTAAATACACGCCAAATTCAACCAATATGCAATGATAAACATGTTATTTATAAATTAAACACTAATCGTTATGACCCTTCTTCGCCTTCTTCCTCCGCTTGCGCTCTAAGATCTGGTCTGATATGCCATTTGCCCATGAATTCTTTTGGCAGTTCTTTCCATGAGGGGCAAGGGAGCTGTCCAGGTACTTCACAAATACATTGCTGTGGATATTCATCGCCAAACCCTGCAGGGTTGAGTTTTTGTTTTCTTTTTCTTTCCTTTTCAAGTAGATATTCACTGAAAAATAAAGAAACGATATTTTGGTATCTCTCGTATCTAATAAAATAAATTGGTAACTTTTGTTCAACTTGACTGTTGAAATAAGGCTTTATTTATTTTAATTACTTCAAAACGCCATCATGAGCTATGACACTTTGATTTTTTTAAAGAAAATTTATAAATTGATACAGTATCAAATTGAGTTACTGAACATTACGTAGTGAAGCAATTGTGCTTAAAAAAACACACTTGAGGATTTGAGTACACATGAGTGAATTAATTTTGCTAAAGCATTCATATCTTACTCTGGTAATCCGAATGCTGATTTTAAAATATCGTGGATTTCTTCTCTTGAGCGTCCATCACAGTCAATGGTGTAGTCATTTCGACTTTCTATATGAATATTTAAAAGTTTTTAAGTTTTTCAACATATTTCAAGAGCATATTTTAACACATTTAACAGCACATGCTTCGTAAAATTACAAACTTATCAAAACAAAAAATCATTTTCCCGTTTGTGGTCTGACCAGTCTTTTGAAACACTAATAAACTTATCTACACACATTGAAATGTACGATTTGATACATATTCAAGATTCTGCAATGATTCGAGATTCCACCATAAAGTCCTATTTCGGTTATTTCCAGGACAAGTATTTTTAAATTAGCTAATCATGAACTAAATCTTTAGAAACCCTGATAAATACAACTTATTGTAATTTTAATTTTCTCTGTTAATCTGAAGATTTTTTCTGATTTTTACGACTACACTTACTTGTAAACAGCTTTATCCATGGGGTTGGTGTAAGCTTATGGAAGGTTCCAAAGTGAATTCGTGGATTTTTGAACTGCAGTTGTGGTAAATGCCAAAAAACGAACTTCCTACAACATGAAACAATAACATAAGTACAGTTTGAATAAGTGCAAATAGAAATTAAATTTAAGTCGATAAATTCAAACACATTTGAAATCATCGTAAATCAATCGTAATCAAGCAGCAAGATTTGTCATGGACGGAGAGGCCTAGAAGTTTAGCTACGTTGGAGATACGTGACTTTCCACAGACAATAAATGATATTGTGGAATCGACAAGCAACGTCGGTTCGAGGCAAGCCATAACAACCTCGCATACAGAGAATCTTGTTTTTGTTTCAGTTGACATAACACACTTTATCGCCCTTATCCCATCCTCCCCATGTTCTTAACGTAGAGCCATTTTTAACCTGCCGCCGCGTTATACTGAAAAGTAGGGCTAAAATTTGAAATACTATCATAAAGTGAACATTTTAATTTACAAACATTAAATACAAGGGGAGCTATAACGAAAATGGCACATGAAAGAACAAATATAAACCTTAATTTCTAAAACTTCATTATTCATTTTGCAATTGTTATTCGTTTGAAATATAGCTTACATGTGTAGATATATAGGTATAGTATATAGTATAGATATATTCTGGAAGTATGACCGTTGTATATTAAGTAAACATTGGACGCGTTTCTTTACTCTCAGTCAGCTATATTTTTTTCAGTCAAGTAAGTGAGTTCAGTCAATTAATTTACTGAGACTAAAGAAACATATTATGAATTATTTGACTGAACTTTTGAGGTCAAGGTTACGTCATAATTATGTTGAAGCATTTAGAACAATACACTGTTCAAATAACGTTTGAAATTGTTAAAATGGTTTATATTTAGGCATATTAAGATAAAAGGTCAATACAAAGGAATAAAATATGAATTAAAATAAATCATAACAAAACGTAAAATCAAATCATTGCGTCATGTGACAAAATTAATTCATTTCAGTCAGCCTTCAGTTGACTGAGGTTTTGACTTTCTTGACTGAAAAAAAATATCTGACTGAGAGAAAGAAACGCGACCATTGTAAAATATGACCTTTGAAATTTCCATTCCGTATCCAGTCAAAAATACAAATAGCTTCCCTTGCGATTAAATCATTACAGTTATATGATTATGTTATATACAACTATACCTTTTTCCAAAACAAGTTCAATTTCATTGGAAATCAAACAATAGAGTAAATTAAAAGTTCACTAAAATGATTGTGTTAGTCTTAGCCTGTGTTTCGGTTAGATTTTGAGTTTTTTTTGGAAGTTGATAAGATATTAAAGAATCGACAGTTTTCAAATTGAATGCGTGCGAAAAGAGGGGATTGAAAGTAGTCTTTATCAAGCCCTTTGCTTTCATGATTATTATTCAATATGGAACAAAACAACTTTAAACATAATCAAACGATGATTCATTGGAAAGATCAATTTCGGCCGAAGTCTTTATCTTCAATAAATCACATCGTATAACAGTTTTCCTTTCGTTACGCAGTCCTGTTTCTCATAATTCAGGGATTTTCCTAGGAATTTTGTAAGGGCACCAAACGGCGCCCTGGCCCAGATTTTAGGGCGCCATTTCCTAAAATATGGGCGCCCATGTTTATGAAGACGAATTTCACTCAACTTTGCCTAAAACGAGGTCACACTCGTAGGGTGTAAGATAAGATAATTCATCAGATAATGAATAGGTGATCTGATTTTCAGAAGCATCTTAAATACTTTTTTAATGCCATCATTGTCGAGACATTGGAAACAAATTTCCTTTAAACTTTGATGTGTATACCGGGTATATCATGGCATTTAGTAAAGAAAATGATATGAGTTACATGTATCTAATACTGCTCTTGCAAGAAGGGGAATGGCGCTGTGAAAACTGGGTCAGTGATACAATCACTGGCAAAGTGATGCACGTTCTCACTATGTTTTTATTAGTAGCCTGCTCGATAATAAACCGATTTTAGTGCATCCATAGTCCTTTTTATTCAAAAACTTTTCGAAATATAATATCTAAGATGCTTAAACTTTACATGCTTAAACTTTTTGATACAGGAAAAAAGGCTGCTTGAAAAAAAAAAAACGATCTTTAAACCCTTATGTGTGTAGGACGTAGGAGTAGGTACACCAATGGTTTAGATGCTATTTAAAATGGAATTCAATGGAAAATATTAGCTCTATTCCTCCCCAAACCCATATAAATGAAAAAGTTAAATGATGGATAAAAGCGTGTAATAGGGATCATGAACAGGAAAATGCAAATAATAATTTTTAAAATATTGCACGTATGCTGAAAGCATGTTAAGGAGGTGCAGACCAATACTTTCCTGTCATCACGAAGTGGTCATTGAAACCATTTCCCCATTTGATGTAAAAAAAAACCGGAATAGTCGTTTATAGATGAGTTTTTACGTATACACGTAATGTGAGGACTACACGTCTACTATACCCTTCATTTCCATATATTAACATACAAGATGCTTTTCATCATTCATAAAAAAAGACCCGTTGGTTTAACTCCTCAGTTTTATCATCGGGTCTTGATTGCATTCAGTGTCGAAAGGCTATTTTGATTATCACTTGTTAAGATTTGTTTAGATGTTACTCCATGAACATTTTTCTAACCCTTCAGGGTAGATTGAGGAATCAGTTAATATATTTTGCAACCAGGTTGCCTTATAAAATTGCTACATGCTGTCCCACTTTCCTTAAGAAATCTTGACCAAACCAGGATTTTTTTTTCGAGAAAATAAATGTATTTTTAAAGTTTTTAACACTCAACAAAATTGGCCAAACAGCAAAAACAAGGGGTAGCTTATGCATGTGCAATGTAACGACCCCGTGTTAGATCCATGTGTTTGTATCACCGGATCCCCCGCTGTGCGATGTCTGGCCGATAGTGGAGTAGCCCTATTAGCAAACTTTTATGCAAATGATGCACAGGGTGCAATCGTTAAGTTTTGCTTTCATTCCCTCATCTCTCAGTGACATGAAAACATCTCTGAGTTCACATTATCAAAATTAGCTTATAATCAGACCATAGCAGCAAATAAGTGTAATCTGGTTTCTTTAATTGCTACGTTTTGCCTTTGTTACCTTACACTAATTATGCCAGAGGTGCTATATTAAAAGCTGGACCTGTGCGACCGAAGTGCTATCTTGTTGCAGTGCTCAAGTTCAATTAGAGCCGGAACTAATTTTACTCTAGAACTAAGGATCCTAACAAACCTGAAAACATCCCCAATCAGCACCTTGTTTACCTGAGGAAAATCTATATATTCTTATAATGTCATAGTATTTTTACGACGTTTAAAGCCATTCGTTGTGAAATCAATTAGAAACCGTAGGGGAATACTCGCTTGCGGATACACATTTTCAGTAGAGGGTCCAAGGGGGTTATGTAATAAAAAGGCTACCGTGCTTGTATGTCCAGTATTTGCATTGAGCAATATAGCCAAGAGGTCAAAGTACACACTAAGATGATGCTAAGAAAGGTCGTGAAAACACCGCTTGAAAGTTTAATAAAATAGTTATTTAAAGGGGTTCATAATCCAGATGCCTTCAATAAATTGACCTGAACTTGAATAATTAAAAAAGGAACATCGATTGTGTAACCAAAATTGAATAAAACCTGGATATTTGTTATAACGAATAATAAAGAAAAGAATACTATAATCACAAAACGATCTTACTATATCAGGATATCAAATACAAGAATTTGTTTCTGATAACAGTATTAAGGTCACAAGAAATAGTGATAGTAGGCATCGATGTTTTTTTAATGATAGATTTATAAATAATTATCTTTGAAAATCGGTTACGTTCGAAGCTGATAATCGTATACGGTGAGACACAGTGTTAACAAAAGGGAAAGTAACAAAAATATAAGGCCAAGAATGTTGTAGTTTCATTTGATTTTTAACATGTAATAGCCTCGAGGATAATAACAGCATATCCTAATATCATCATCAACCAGCATTTCATGGAAACGTTTTTTTTTTCATTATGCTGAAATATTTTGTCGCATTAAGGGTGTGTTACCACGACGGAAAAGATAGCTTTTTTCGCTATTTTTTTTCACTATTTCACTTTTCGAAGTATTACAAAGAAAATAGTGAAAACATGTCCTTTTTTAGCCATTGAAACGCGCCCAAAAAATAACCTACTAAACAGAGCTTTAGATACCAAATATAAAGAACACTATAATTAAAAGGGATCCGTTTTATTTACTGTTATTTTTTTAAAACTAGAGTAAACTTTTAAGGGACTTAATGTCCGAGGTCTTTATGTCCTATGCTGCCATTTTGGAGACTTTGTCCGGGAACTTTATGTCCAGGGACTTTTTGATCGGGGACTTAATGTCCTATGTTGCCCAAATTGGGGACTTTTTGTCCGGGGACTTTTTGACCGGATACCCTGGTCAAATTGTCCACGGCCCTCAGTTTGTTAAACGAATGACTTAAAGCCCCGGGAAAATAATAAAATCTGAAAAATAAAACCTGTTGATACATAGATAAATATTTAAGCAAAAGAAGCTTTATGTCCGGGACTTTCTAGATCAGGATTAAAAAATAGCATATATAGTTTCTTTGATGATAAGGTAAAACGGTTCCCGGTCATAATGCATAGGTTTACATTGCACAGCATACTGAAGATATATGATCGAATATAAATCATCGAAAAGGGTATTCGTTTTTTATATACTTTATGCTTGGGGAACAAGCAATATAATTGCTTAGAATAGACCTGACACGACGTTTTCTCATTGTCAATGGAGTGAATGTTGTCAAATATTTAAACTGCGTTACCTTTATAAAACAAAATGTCAAAGGATATATAAAAACAAGAGTATGTGAATGCCATTAATTTACAAGGACAAAATTATGATAAGGATATATAATTTAAGGTAAATTATTGCAGGAAAAAAAAAACAAATTAGATATATACGTATGCATGATGCATGTATGCTATATACAAAAGCTTACATTTCCGGACCCACTTAGACCGCGGCGGCATCTAGTGAGCTGTTTACTCAACAGCCCCTACGGATCCTAATTATGAAACATATGCAGATATAGACGACGCGACCTTGCAAAGGCAAAATTTTCCATGTGACGTTTCAACTATGTAAAATAGGTCTACCATCAAGCTATGCACTAAACGTGACAAAACTCTTAGCGTTAAACGCAAAATTGTGATACTACAAACCCTTAATCGTTAAACGCTAAACGCCAGAAATAATGTAGGTTTGGAACCGCGCGCCACGTCGCGACCGCGTATACGTCGCGACCTTGTAAACACATAATTTTCCATGTGATGTTTCAACTATGTTAACGAGGTCTACCATCATAAAAAGCCATGCGCTAAACGTTCAGATAAAACAAGAACAAGCTACGGATTTACTCCGTTAGTTGACGTTTTGCCATATGGGTTCATTCATCCTCTGATAGCCTGATGTTCCACGTTGACACTAGTTGAACCTGAAATGACACTGTACAATAAGCGGGTGGGTTTGCGGCATGACGCGAACGTTTGAAACAATACTCGTTATAATGTTCCAAGCGTTTATTGAAATATAAGTGTTAACTGTGAACTTTGTTGTGGGCTAGATGTTTATTAATTGAGTCTCAATATATACACCCTTAGAAACTAATCTGGAATCATTCGGTTTAGTGACCCATATATTGATAAGTACAAAATATAATTATTTAACATTGATATGTATTGAATAT
>LQRL01144153.1:32247-44823 GCA_001703475.1 Hydroides elegans
GATGAATAAATACCTTTACAAGCCCATCTTTCAGAAAGAGTGAATGGTATAAAATTTAGTGAAAATATACCCCGTGGAGCTACAGTCCACAAAGCTGATGCATCGTTTTGGGGTTCATGTAATCAAAATCGAGTCATATCGCAAGTCGGCTATTCGTAATCCCCACTCCCTCACTCAAATGATCGCACGAACCACCTTCTTTCACCGGATAGACGACCTACATAATTTTATTACGCAATATTCCTAAACCTACACACTGTGGTCAGTTCCCAACGTTCGCATTATTGGTAAACAACTATTTTGAAACAGCGATGTTTTGGCAACTTAATTAGCTGTCACAGACACTTAATATTCAAGATCGTGACCCAGTAACGATAAAAAAACTAAACATCTAATTAAAACGGAAATTGAAATGAAATTATAAATCAAAAAGCAAATAGATGTCACATGTATGCGTAATAGCTTGGACCCATAGTCTCTGCTATTCCGCAGAGTGTTAACTTATTTGGAAATTCAGTATATAATAGTCGGGGCCTCTACAGAGTGAAAGATGAATGTACTGACCATTTAGCAATTATCGTATTTTAATAATTTGATATACAGTCGTGCAAGTTTTGAACCTCTCATGGCAAACGCACAAACGATACAATGTTGTTACCACAACCACTTAAACGCTTAAAGCATAAACGAAGAAACGCTAATGAAACAGAGAGGTTAGAAACGTGCGCCTCTGTTTACGATGATTTTTTTTTTTCAGACAATTAGTCCCGTTTTATGAATGGCAACAAAAAAAAACATATTAAGAAAGCGGAGTCGCTCCACATTTAACTATAAGTAGGTCTTTGGGCTGGCATCACGAGCTCATTCGTTTGGAAACTAGCAACACTAAATTCAAATGTAATAAGGCTATGGTTACATTTGCGTTTGAGAAAACGCAGTTTATTTTTACCTGAGTTCCAATATGTTCCTTGTGTAATTGATCACTATTTCTTTAGAAAACTGTAACTAAATAATTACAATATTGTACAATCATTAACAAACTTAACATCTCGATTGGAAAATTTATTAATAATTGGTTCTATCTTAATTATATCAGTACAGTTGTCTTTAATGAATATCATTATGATCTTCATACAATAAACAATAAACACTTTATAAATCCACTCTTTGGCGTTGTGTTCAGCTTTGTGAGTTACGGCGTTATGGCGTCAGAGTGCTCGGCGTGACGTCATTGCGCTTAGTCAGTGTCGGCCGAGGCGATTCCGTAGATTATAGCGATCAAAGCGGCAAACCCACCACAAGAGTAGATGAAGAGCAGAGAATATTGAGCCATGAACGACGACTAAAAGGGAGATAAATTGATTTGAATTTTTTAAATACGGAGTAATTATTTATATAAAAAAAACAAGCGTTGATTGTATCAAACTTTGTGATTATTGTTTTGTAATGCAATTTTTGAGGCGTCCCTTAAATCAAAAGCAAACTTTAACAGTGCTTTAACATTTTTGTAAATATGAACTAAATTCCATTTAGGCTGGTGTTGCATAAAATTGCAAGCTGATATTTCGAAGGGGAAATGTTTACTGTTTTTCTTTGTTTCTGGAATCGCCAGTTACGATTATTTTGCCGCTTCCTCAAGTTTCATTTACAAAGAAAGGCACTGAAAATCGCCTCTCCGAATTCTCAGCTTGCGATTTTACGTAACCACAGCCTTAGAGTTGACCTCGGGGTTTCCTTTGTTTATTTCTTGAAACTACATCGCTATATAGAGCACAACTACCATAAATAGAGTCTAGTATCTTGGGATTCTTGGGGCACAATTTATAAATTAAATCCCCAAGAAAATATATAAGAAAAGCTTTTTACAATCTACTACAACAAAAATTACGGACGCAAGTTTTTTTAGGAGAAGTAATCTCATGGGACATCATCTTCTTGTAAAGATACTTAAAATAAACCATATAATTATTCTAGATTGTTTACAGGGAAACTTTTTTTCTTTTAATCACAAATTTAAATTGATATGGACGCTATGAAATTACTTATTCATGAAATTAAGATATGTTATATGGGGTAATGTTCTTTTTTAAAGCCCAGATATGAATAACCTTAACAAAACTATTTATTGTTTGCTCTACTTTATTTCTTGTTCCTAAAGCAGCGTTCACGCAAAGCAAAGCGCGTTTTAGAAAATGCCAAAAAGCCCGCTTTTTGTGTGAACCGAAGGGAAAATCTGCAATGTTTTATTACAAAAGTAGCTTTCGAGCTTTTGGTTTTCGAGCGTTTATTTTAGGGCTTGTCTGTTTGCGTGAACGCGGTCTAAAGCAAAATCTTTAAAATCCACTATTTCAAAAATGTTGCAATTCAACGACATCAAATGATGTTTGGACATTCAGTGGGTTGTAATACTATCTACAAATATAAGGCTTTAAGTGGGCCGATTCGATAGCCATGTTAACATATTGAACATTTCAAATAAATGCTGAAAGAATTCGAAATATGCATGACATCGAAGGACATGGGATATGATGTGCTATTCGACAACAATGTTTGGCCATATCAATTCACCATAAATGCTATATTGTCCATTTTTCCACAAGCAAGCCACTCACCTTTCCTGAGCTGTTCGATTGGTCCGTAGCCCCGGCTGGCTGCATCTCCATCTCATATTTGAGTCTTTTCTCTGTTAAAAACAAAAACAAAGAAACCCTTTTTATTAGTTTTATTTATGAAAACTTTTCAGCGTCTACCGAAGGCGTGGATCCAGAAAATATGGAATCGGTCAAATCGTCAATTGTATCGCTTATCAGACAGAGGGCGAATATATTTCTTTATATAACATTGTAGAGCAAGGGGGAGCAACCTCTAAATCTACGCTTTGACTAGGCCCGGTATAAATAAAACAAAAACAAACTATATATTTTGAATCACGTAAGTGCCATATTCATAAATCCTACCTTTCTTCTTATTATCACTATAACACCTTAGTACTTCGAGAACCAAATAAAACACCAGGTGCCATGCAGCGAACGCTACAAACACCCAGCGAACCCACTCGCGATCGGCGTCTTCGATAAATGCGCGCGATTTGGGCATGGAGAAACCGATGAATATGGCAACGACTGAAAAAAAAGAAAGTAAGAAATATAATAGCGATAAAAATAAAGCGACGAGCAGTCAGCGGTTTGCGTCCTCAATTAGTCCACGTGACTTGCACATCGAGAAACCAATAAAGGTGGCCATAACTAGGAAGATATATGAGAAAATATATCAAATGAGGGTTACAAGATAAGAAATTTGAATTTTAATAGCATATCATATGTAGGGCTTAAATGGAGGTTCTACATCACGCGCGCGATTTGGGCATAGAGAAACCGATGAATTCACCGATGAAAATGGCCACGACTACATAAAAATATATTATAGGGATAAAACACGACTGTGAGTTTGTATAGCTGATAAAGAGCGAAGAAGAAACTATTACAAAACGAACGCCGAAGGCGTGAGTTTTGTAATAGTTTCTTCTAAGCTCTTAACCAGCTATACAAACTCACAGGAGTGTTTTATCGCTATTATAACAGTTGAAATTAGTGCATAAATACATTAAGATTCGAACTGTATAAAAAAAATTGCGAACAATTAGGCATGTTAATAACTCTTTATGACGTTTTGTTTAAATACTTGTGTGGAGCACAGGCACAAGAACTGTACTGCAGTATTCGCTCAAAATGAGTCACGCTTATTAGCCTCTCCTCATTTGCATATTGAATTCTGTGTATCGTTCTTTAATGCCTATTAATTCAATGCTCGCGCTATAAAGAAAATAGAGGAAAAAATAATTCCATCATGTTATAATAGCAATTATATCATAAGTGAAAGTGTGTTGGTGCATTATAAAATACTAAGGAGAACTAAGGAAAATAAATTACTAAGGAGAACATATTATTAGTAGAGCTATTACCGGAGTGCTACGTCATTTTTCAATGTATACAAATGTAGAATTCAACTCAGGGAAATCGATGAACAAAGTGTTGTTTTGAAATTGAAAATAAATGGCGTCAATGTGGATCAAAATAGATGGGCCACGAGGGTTTCCCATCACTGATGAGTAGAGCGGTTAAGTGAAAAAGAGTAACTGCCATATTCATCGTTGTAGCATCGCTGTAGCAATGTAACAAAATGATGTATGGACCAGTGTTGAAGAGTACATTGTATTTAGAATTTAGAGTATAGCATTTTGAATGGCACCCGTTTGATAATTTTATACTTCTGCATCACCATTGTGAAAATACTGAATCTTTATATTGAGTATCGCAATACTTACATGATGCCAAATGGGCAACCGTTCCCACAATCCAATGCGCCCAATTGAAAACCGGTCTTCGTGAGTGGTCCGGACCGGGCCTAAATATCGACATTATGGGCTGAAAATGAGATGACATCCATGTTTTTTTCCTGACGTCATTATCATTCAGATTTCAATGCAAATATTGGATCGATTAATGAACGGTTAGAATCTATGCGAACCATTTTTATTTATTTTTTTCAATGTACACGTATATTGTTATGTTTTTATGTGTCCTTCGAAAAAAAATTATCAATGAGTCTCGGCCTCAAAGATAAGATACTCTATATCTAAAGAGACGATTTTCCTAAACGCGTAAAAAAGTCAAATTATCAATGAGTTTCGGCCTTAAAGATAAGATATTCTATATCTAAAGAGACGATTTTCCTAAACGCGATTTAATTCATGAAGAAATCGATTTCAGAATACGAGACATGTACACATATTTCAAAACGCCTTTGTTATAAACAAGTATTTCAGTGTACATTCTTACATTTATAATAACTAATACAGTAACTATGATGCCATGTATAGAATGTGATTCAAGTACATCTGCGTCCAATAGATCGTCTCCAGAATCCTCACCAATCTACAAACATAAATAGCTATTAAATTACCATTACATGAGCTTGGTTGATACTTCTTTTGAAAACATTCTCCTAAAACAATTGGACATACAATGTAAATCACCTTTTTTCATTGAAGGTTTTGATTTACAGTAAGATTACAATTACCAAATAAGATACACAGTGTGTTTGACATGGATGGATGGAGGATTTTATTGTAACTTAATTAAGTGGGTTCTATTCTTTTTCATTTGAGTACGAACATGACGCTTTAATGTTGTTTATAATCAAAAGTGTCTCGTTATTTGTTATATTGTGATTGTTGTGCTTCAACTGACCTCAGTAAAGCCTTCGACCTCGACGAAAATAATAATAAAAGCTGCAATGGTAAGCGCAACAGCAACGATATTAAGGAAACGATGCAACTGAAATTCAACGACACAAGGCAGGTTGATTTGATATTAATCATGCAAAAATAACAGTCATATATTGGTGGATCACACTTATGTAATAACCTAAAAGATACAGTTATGGTTTCATGGTTTCATGGATAGCTAATAAAATATAATAGACAGAATCAACTTTTTTTCGATAAACTGACCTAAAAAAATATTGGTTAAAATGGAACATATTACTTTATTTAGCACAACTGCGAATTGCAAACCACTTCAAAATCATAACATAATATAATATAATCATTGATATTATGACAACAGCAACTTACTGCAAACCAAATGGCAACTCCACATATCTTCTTTTCAGGAAACGCGGGTTTATAAAATCGGGCGAGAATCAGGGAGAGGCTGATGAGGAACATCCATGCAGTAATCATAAATATAGCTGCAATACATATAGATGAGAATTATTATTTAGATTATACTGATTTGGACAAATCAAACATTATCCACGCTACATTTCTAAGCGATTTTTTATGTTTCGGGAGGTATATCAGCTATCGATGATGGGATTCAGACATTTAAGTGTTTTTGAATTGTTGTCATGGTTATCTTTTCGATTCGGTAAGATCGCATCTGTAATATTTATAAGTCAAGCTAGGGGACAGCGTAACAACTTCGTTATCCATGTTACACAAAATGTTACATGTAACGTGGATAACGATGGAATTGCCCATCTGTAGTTTCATGAATTGACTAACGTACAGTACAAGTATTTCACTATTATAGACTGAGGATAACTCGGGTGACGTTTATAAACCTCGGCAGCATGAAATTTACTTTTATGTTGTCAATTTCTATAAAACATTAACAAAATACTGTTATTACCATGCAGCTGGAACATGATGTAATCGATGGGATCGGAATCCACAGTGTCCGTATCTTTGGTCACATCGATTTTTGAATCCGAGATGAGCGGAGTACAGTCATGTTTGCTAAGCGAATCTGTGAAACAATCAACGGATTCGCATATACATTTGGCCGGTTGCACTCCACGATGTTAGCCTCGAGCCGGGGCACTTTTTGAAAATGCATGTTTCTCATACATTGGTCTATGTTAATAAACATTCATTAGTGAACATTTGTAGTATAAATATCCTCAAAAGTAACAGGTGTTAAGATATCACGTGTTGGTCTTTGGAAGGAAAAAAAACAGTGCTCAAGCAACGCTCAAGAGCTTTTTGGGGCTAGCAGCTGAAAATATATTTATAAAATAAAGTAGGTAATATTGAGATGTTCAAACAGAGAAAAATCATTGTTTTGCTAAGTCAAATTATATAATGATCTAATGGCAAATGTGCAAACTTAGACCTTAAGATATTCCACGAATTGAGTTAACAATTCTTAATCAAACGTTAGTTTCATTTCACGACGTATATGGTATCAAAGTACATCAAACCTATACATCACGCCATGCTCTGGTATTAGAAATAACGTACTCGGATTTCCGGATCCAGTGCCGAGGAATAGCGTGTACATCCGGTCCAGTTCGACGAATTCGCTATCGCTTCCGTCGAGCGTAGCGTCGTCGATTTCGCGATCGAAGACACACGTGACCACGCCGTCAACGTAGGATGTCATTGGGTTGCTGATGCCAAAAGAACTCTGAAATAGTGTTAAATAAACTATGGATATAGACGGGTACTTTAAGGAGAACGTGAAATAAACCATGCCCGTTAGCAAACACGTAAAAGTGAAAATTACATCAAATTTGTAACCATTTTTTCCAATGAAATTCAAAGACTTTAAAGCAATTGGTGAATTAAGGTTTTTCGGTTAGTAAGACCACCAATTACTGTGCGGTACGCCGCTGTCAGAGCGTAAATGTCGAGCAACACAATCCGGGTCGAATTCGAAACACCGGGATCTTGAGATTACGAGGGGAACGCTCTACCACTGACTTTCAGTTCCCATCCCACCTTTAATCTTGAAAATTGCAATCAGCATTCAAGCACAATCGCAGAATGACTTTATTTTTATACTTCATTATGAAGCTATATTGAGATAACATTTCCCCTATATTCTCCTTATACGGTATACTGTCACACTGTATCAAACTATGAATCTCATTTTATGGCATTTTTACTTAATATTAATTTACTTACATCAGAGAAGGGTGAGTTACTCAGACCCTCAGTATAGGACTGAACGATAGTAGCTGTGTCACCGTCCTTAACACACATCAATACGTAATCGCTGCCCTAAAACAAAACGAGCATTTGTTTGTTTAGTTTTTCATCTTTTTAATATAGGCCTAATCTATTTTGTTAATCTATGATCTAGAATTAAAATGAATTTCGATATCTAAAACTTAACCATTTTAAATCCACAAATTTGATATCATCTAAGTAAATGTCTTATCACTTTATTTTTATCTATATAATTTGTTTGTGAACATTTTTACAATAATTATCTATCCTTATTCTTGACATCTGTAGATATATAAATATAGAGTGAAAAATAAATCTTAGATATTGGTTCTATCTAATCATCCTATAACCATGACTCTCAATGAAAATTCGATAAGAAAGATTATTTTCGAATTGTCGATTAATCCCCTCCCCCTCATCACCACCACCCAACCAATAAGAAAACATATAAATAAACCCTTACCATTTTATCATCTCGAGAGAAGCCCAACCCCAGCCATCCGTCCGTCTCGCCCCTCATCTCGAAGTGCACGAAAGTCTCGCCGTTCCCCGCGAGAGGCGTCCACGAGACTGCCATCTCGTTGTTACTTCCGCATCCCTCTTTTTCGATGTAGCAACCCTTTGAATCTCCACAGCTTGAGAAATCTATGCTGCCTTCGAATTGTGTCGTGAGACCTTTTGTTCAAATTATAATAATAAATTCATATATAGTCTCTAGTACTTATACATAGGACAACAAGGTACATATACTGTACATGGTTGGTAAAAAATCCCCTTTTACATAATTACCATGACGCATAATATGTAATTGTGATGGAAAGTGTTTTATATTCATAGAGCAATTATAATGCAAATTGCAAATGTTATTTACGTTTATTTAAATGTATATGCATAATCCTATTTGTCTATCAACATGCTATGCAACCATCAAACTGGTTTTATTTCACATGTTTATTATATATCAAAAGTATTTTACAAACATGACAACGGATGTATAGCATCATCTACATAGACCCTATTCGAATAAAGCATTAGTGCCTGGACACGTTTGAAGCTTCCTAACAAACCTGTCTTTCAATGTATTCATTATGGGAAACCAAAAACAACGAGAGGTTACGTAGCTTTTGACTGTTTTATGAGGAGCCCATAAGAATACAATTATTGCAAGGCAGGTTTGTTCGGAATATTGATATTCGAATAAAACATTACATCTGACAGGAAAGGTTTGGTGATGTGGTTGATATCGGTCATGTCCACTAGTTGATCCGAGATGAGAGGGATACAATTATGTTGTCGCGGCGCACCTGTTAGGAAGAAAACGTCATTTGTCAATAGTCAGTTGTCTAAAGCCGCGATCACGCAAAATAAAAGCCCGAATAATGCCAAAAAAAGCCAAAATTTTGAACAGAAGGGGATAAATTGCTATGTTTTGTACCAAAGTGGCTTTCGAGCTTTCGGTTTTTGAGCATTCATTTTCGGGCTTTTTCTGTGAACGCGGCCATAAGCAAAATATGCCGTGTCTTAATGGGTTAAATGAACGATTACTTATTTTTTGGAATAAACATTTATACAGATCATGAAGAGCAATTTTGAATAGTAAAAAAGTGAGAATATATACAAAAAAAGGTTTTGCTTGGAATCCTGAACTATGTCTGTCTTAACTTCCCCGCTAACGCGGAATGATATTATTCAAGTAAATTATTTCCGTTGACTTGTTTTTCGAAAGAATATTTATCTGAAAGTTATCTTTCTATCATGGTCCTGTTAAAAAAAGAGCTTGTATGCATGGGCTAGCATCAAGATTTGGAAAATGCTTCCGTCGATATTTGTTAAGTACAAGACATTCGTTTGATACTTAAACTGTGCTTAAAGCTGTGGTTACATTAGCGCTTTAAAACGCACAAAATTTTCTTGCTTTCTGATGTATTTCTTATGGACCACAAAAAAAAAACACAAAATTTAAACTCCGCGCAAAACGCGCATTTTAATATGAAAAGCCAACCTCGGCTTACGGCATTAGCCTACCTAGATGTACAGGACCTGTTCCAAGAAAGAGCGTGTATGCTGTATCTAGGGTTAAGAAATCGTCGTTACTTCCGCTTAGCGTAGAATCGTCGATTTCGCGATCAAATACACACGTGACCTCGCCGTCAACATTAGAAACCGCCACTCCGCTAATTCCAAAGGAACTCTGAAAGACAAATATAGGTTTATAGATAAGTGCTTTAGCATAACAGTTTGTTTTTCATTTCTTCGCAACAGTCTTAGTATTTTGTATTTTATATAATATACTTATACTCACACCAGCAAAGACCACGTTACTCAATCCTTCATTATAGGATTGTGACGAGAAAAAAAAAACGAAAAAAAAACTTCTAGTTTATCGTGCTCAGTAATGACATGTTGTTTTTAAGTTCTTATTTTTAGAAATTTATTTAACTGTATTCTATGTTTAGCTTATTTGACTTACATCGGAGAAGGGTCCATTGTAACGACCGTCATTATAACTCTGAGCAACGGCAGCTGTGTCACCGTCTTGGACACACATGAGTACATAATCGTTTCCCTACAACACATTATAAAAATATAAGGTTATCTTTATTTGATTACGGTAAATTGCTCGATATAAGATCGTTTTTCGAAAAAAAAATATGCGACTAGACACTATTAACGTGACAAAACTGTAAGATTAATCCCACGAAAATATTTGTGCCTACAGTTTCATTTTGATGCAAAATCAAGTAGAGTCTATATGGTGTTTGTAGGATACATGTGATCATACTAATTTTGCTTTTCAATTTTTACATTTGAAAGTGTTCACATTTAATGAGCCACAGAAATTGGACCGATGGCGCCAATGCATTACATTAAAATGCCGATTAGGGCCGGGAACGTCGATGTACATGTATTTGTGCATTTTTGTTTTGTTTTATATGAACCACACAGGGGGCGCCTATTGCGCATACCCTTACGTATTCCCACACATAAATCCAATTACATATGACGCTTGGTAAAAGCGAGAAAGTGCTTTATAAGTACATAAAAAAACATTTGCATTAATACCATTTCATCATCCAACGAAAAGCCCAATCCGAGCCATCCATCCGTCTTTCCTCTCATCTCAAAATACACTCTCGTTTCGTTATCATTCGCGGGAGGAGACCACGTGATCACAAGCTCGTTTTCCGATTCGCCACACCGGTCTGACTCGATGAAACAACCCTTGGTAATTCCGCATCCCGATAGGTCGATTGTACCAGTAAATGGTAGTGGTGTTGTTGGAGGTGGTGCCTGTTAAAAAGGGAGTGGAACCGATTAATAGTCAAACGGATTAAGACTATGGTCACACGGAAAGCGATTATAAGCTTTTTATGCTAATAAACCATGGCTTATCATGAATTCAACAATAAATTTCTTTTGGAAAACTCAAAAAGCTTCACGTTTTTGAAAAGGTAACTAGTTTTATGTTTTCACTAACGAATACTTTGAAAACCACGGGTGTTGGTAAGAATATTTTCACAAGTGTTATCTATTACAAGTACATCTAGGCAATCAATTAACCTTAACAACATTAAACTAACTGCGTATTCCGGACGTTTTGATATAGTAGACTTCTATGTCATCATGCACTGTCGTAAACGTCAAGTTCAGACGGGGCGACGACTCAATTTGTTTTACTCACGGTAGCAAGCTGATCAGCGGTTAGGTCGATAATGATGTCGGAATCTACTCCTACCCAAAATGTATTGTAGTCTTCCACCAATGTCGCTCTGTTTTGAAACGATAAAATGTCGGGCTTAAACATCAGATTTACGTTGGAAGTCATAGTTTGAATTGATATATAACGTGTTGTTCATTGAAGGAGAATTCTCAGTAGAAACGTGGATTATTTTTAATACGTAACGTCGATACCTGTTAGTCAGTCTATAATGGATTTCATATAGGGAGCCAGCATCCTAATGATAGAAAATCTATATAGGGATTATCACATTATCAGCAAGGGGACTGTGATCCTATAAAAATATACTTCTAGTCTATCTGTCCATATATAATCAAATATACATAGATAGACCTATATACATAGACACATCAGTTAACCATTTACCTGAAGAATATGTTGGATTCGGGAGCTGGGTCCGGGGCCGTCCAAGATAGAGTGATCTCTGACCGCATAGCGAGAGGGGGATTGTGGCCTACCCCATCCTGGAAAAGACATTTTATTTACATTCTATTTACGCTTAATATCATGAGGGCGACCGTAGATTAGTTCGCGGCTCCAAATATTCATTGATGACACCCAATTCGTGTTAATTACAATTTATTGAGTTTATATTACTATTTCGAGAAGCATGCCATGTGTACAAAATGTTGTTTCGATAACAAGGGCAACAACAAAATTGGCTATTGATTCGCACTTTCCCCCTTACAATATAGAACTTCAATATTCGTGAAAATGACGTTTTTAAAACCTCAAATTCAAATTATGCGAAAGTTTGAATAATCATCCACATTATTTAAATACATTACTGATTAGACTCACTGAATTGTCACATGCGATAAACTGTTGAGTATCGCTATCACCTAGATTCAGCGTTCCTACTCGTTCCAAGGGGGTCAACTCTTTGCGGGCTTGAATGAAAAAACCTTTGAATTGGGTAGCGCCTGTACTTCTTATTGTCACTGAAATAACATATGAAAATATAGTTTATAGTACTGAATGAACTTTAACGAAAAAACAGAACCCGCCGAATTTATTGAGTGATGACTTGGTCTTCGGTCTTCCTATTAAGAAATCAACTGTGAGTTGAAATATCGCCCTTTGCACCAAACACCGTGGTTTACCTGATCGACTCGCGTTATGTACGTTGCGTTACGTACGTTACGATGTCTTTGCTTAACTTATGGAAAAACCAATGCCAGAACAATTTTGATTCAGTGCAATAAGGGTTTGATTTACACATTAGACTTGATCAGAATATTCTGGATATATAATGAATTCTATAATGCACGTAACTAAGCGTCAAAACTATTCAGGTACGGAATGCGAAAAAAAAAACAAA
>LQRL01144154.1:3674-20093 GCA_001703475.1 Hydroides elegans
CAAAAGTCAATGATTTATACAAGTGAATATACATGTGTATATGTTAGCCTAATGAGAAAACTTCTTACATTTTCATATCTTATAAATTGGCTGCTCTTTCCCTGTACCGAAATTGAAGGGGCAAGTAAGAACTATTTTGGGACGGTGATTTGGAGCCTAAAGAATTCCAAAACATTGAAAAATCCAAGTATAAACAGCATTATCAAAACATCAAAACTAAAACGTGCTTCATTTGCACTTAAAACTATCGAACTAGATTTCATTCATATTTAAAATGTATTATTGCTATCTTATTTATTCTAATCAATTTGAAATCCAATTAATCAAGTCATGTTAACATAGAAAATTGACGAATTCAAATAAGCTGTATACCCTGATTTTCATTGCAGTTTGGCGGCATTTTTCGAAGTTTCAAATTGATTTTTTTAAAGAGCACATCGTTAGGTGCTTTTTAAAAATGGGTTTCTTCTGTTCTATATTTTGAAAGCATATCATGAGCTTTTTTTCAAAATGGTTTGGTCCTTTAAATATGCAGCCAGATCTTTAAAAAAGAGGACTTGGTGCCTGTCCACATTGGAAGCCTTTTCTTGCTTTTTCCCCCAAAAAACCTGTCTACCAATGTATTTCTAATGAAAAATCACAAACAACAAGCGTTAAAGAAACGTATTGAGTTTCCATTTGGAAAAAACATTGGAAGGCAGGTTTGTTAGTAAAAACAAGCAAGGAACAGGTGGCCAGGAGCTAACGAAGCACTGTTTTAAGTCCCATTGAAATTATCAATTTATATTTCTTTGTCCAAATATAAAAAAACGAATGTTAAAAAAGATTTACATATCTTGATCGCTGTCAGTTTTTCGGTTAAATATGATAATATACAAGCATGCTTTCAAACTTTTGTCGAAACTGGCTAAATTATGCACAAGCAGCTACATGTTCACTAATGGACTGATAATATAGACCTCCATGTAAAATACTCATTAATTAATTTTAACTAAAATCTTAATCTATCGTTTTATGTTCGACTTTTTAAAAATACCTTTCGAAAGAAATGTCATGAGCTGCCCTTTATTGGAAAATGTATATTTAGCTCAGTACGGGGAGTGCAATGCTCGATTTCACGCCTGAATTTGTAAAATATAGGAAGGATGGTTTGTGTAAATAAAACTGCGTTAATCCACACATTTAAGGTCGTTAGTAAATCTATATAATGTTGGGAATATGTTCGATACAAGCTTATATTTTCATAATAACAATGTATCAAGAATAAAATATAGGTCTTTATCCCTAGGTTTTAGGAATTGCATAAGAAATCAGAGTAGTGTGAAAATAGCAGTTCAGCGCCATTTTGCCTTGCACTTGGTAAAATTGCTGGGTACATGTTTTTGTCTGTTTTTTTCCCAGCATTTCCTATATGGTATTTGTTTTCTATTGCGTCTGACTTTCACGAAGGTATTTTCTAATGGGCGTTTTTCCTCGGCGACTGAACATGTCAGAGGCCATATGCCTAAAACTCTTAAGCAAGCTTACATTCTGAGTTTGGATGTTATATCAAAAATCAAAGCTGGATTCATGCTATCAAATGTATTTGATTACATTTTTTATGCTCAAAACACAAATCAAACTGAAAGCCATACTGATATGGAAACATGATAGTGTATCCCTTCTGTTCACCAGAAACATCGCATAATATTTTGCGCTTATATTTCGGGTGAACGCGGCTTTACATTTAAAATGTAAAAATGTCATTTAGAATACATACTCAGTTTTTAAGTGGATGCCAAGGGTCGTTTGCACTGATCAAATACCGAATAAATATTTTAACGCTGATATGTCATGAAAATCGGCACACGTCGCTTAAATATAACACATTTAGCATGATGCCTCAAAATTCTCTATATTTTCTCCAAGTCACATAAAAAAAATGTACTATAATAAGGGTAATTTCTATGTTAAGAATTGGCGTGGAAAATTAAAAAAATCACCTAGGGTTTATATTGGATCGCTCACATTAATCCATGAATCATAGATAATTGAAAACAATGCTTATTTTGCTTAAGATTAATTTATCCATTACAGCTCTTTAAATATTCAGTTGATGCCGATCGATGACAAAGGTTTGCAATACACATAACGTTATGTGATACGAAATACTAAACAGTATGTATTTTCATGCTTAAAGATTTTCAAATGAATAATGAATATCTAGCTATTATTATCGCCATTCGAATAGTTTATAGAGGCCCCGTACTTCTTTCAGTATGTTGTCGTTCCGGTCTCAAAATCTATGCAGATTACTATAGACTATGTGCCCTAAAAATAAAAGCTTGACTTTATTGATGATAACATACAACATACAACACGTCCTTAATTACGTCAAACTGTTTATAACATAAGAAAAAGAAAATAAGTTTATATCAATTAAGAAATACATTCAATATTTTCGAATTGGATATGAAGTAATGGAAAAATGGTAATGAATTCAATGATGATACATGTAGTGTGTCTGATTAAGTTGCTTTGTATCCACCGTGGTCAGTCGGTTGGCTGCGATGGCGATTTGAAAACATTAGAAAAAGCAGTCGACATACAATCAAATGTAATGCACGAATATTTGAGTTTCCTAAACTGCCAACCAGATTATGGTGATGAGCCATGGCATTTTTATGTGTCGAAATGCATGGAAAACATAACTTGCGTAGGGATACACTCAGGTACTCCTCGGTCGATTTGCACCCTTTTAAATAGTCCCCATAATGAAGATATAGGGATAGATAACCTATGGTTGATAATCGGTGAACTCAAACGATTTGAAGGTATGTAGAATATATCCTTTTTATATCGAATATACGTCCTTTATGGAATATATGATTATAGAAATGCAATTAATATTATTGTTATTATGAACAATGTTTTTTAATAAATAAAATATTAAGTTTATATGATATTTTATTGCATAAATCTAAATTGAAAATGTTTTTTTTTAATTTCATAATGATATCCAATCACTGATTTTAAGAATGCGATGTCTTACTGGACAACCGTTGTTACAAAGTAAATCCTAATTCTATGACGTGGTCCGAAGCAAGGGACAATTGTACGGGTGATGGTGGAAATCTACCCACAATTTGCAATGAGGAAATAAATAACAAACTGAAACAGTTGATTGAATTACAAGGTACCCTTTTTGTGGAATTAGTCACCCTAATATATATATTTTCGCTTGACCAAATAAAAAAGAAACACTTTTAACAATTTCATCTAATATGACTATGTATAGGAATTTGCTAAAGTAAACTATACTTAAATCTCAGTCTTTATGTAAAAAGTCATTCTTTATTTTGATTTTCTTAACTTCTCATCTTAAGCGAAGCGAACTCGTTCGATATCAAACCCACATGATATTGTTTCGCTAATTAAAATCTTATGAATGTGTAATATACAATGAACGCGAGCCGAATGTTAATCGTATTCAAATATGTGTTTCAAGTTTACGATAGAGTCTATATTCAAAAGGTCTTCAACGTATCTGGCTTGGTAGTACAGACGTGCAACAAGAAGGTTTATGGGAGTGGTTGACAGGACGTTGCCCTTTTTCGTCATATCGAGACTGGTATCCCGGAGAACCAAGCAATAGTGCCTTTTGGGGTGGTGAACATTGTTTGGAATTACTGACATTTGATGATGGAGAAAAACAGTGGAATGATGCGCCTTGCGGTATTTTAGAGCGGTTTATCTGTGAATTCGAATAAGGTTGTTTGTTAATTTTATACATGTAATTGCGTGCAGTCTGTATGTTTAACTCGTATTGATTAAAAAAATCATGACACGAAAATGAAAAATCGCAAATTAGTTATTCTTTTTCGAGATATATCGCTATGTCCGACCAAAATATATCATAAAAGCTGGTCATAATTACAAGTGTTACGCTCTCCATTTTCCAAAAGTTGTTCATTCAACTCGCATTTCTAGCTGGATAGATAAGCACTCTATGTTCATCCGTCGACCAAACTAGAAGCACACTTTTCTAACCCATTTTTATGAATATTTATTGTGTATTTTAATGCCTTTATAAGTAGGTAATCTTTTGAAATAAGTTGGTGTTGTCTTCTTCTGTAACTTTAATTGATTTAATGAATCATATTGTTGTAAACTAAATGTCAGGAGTCTAAATTAAAATGTTTTCAAGGGAGGATGTGGTTGTTTTAATAAAAAAGGTTCTTTTCAGTAGATATAATGACTCAATATATTGTTATTTCAAAACCAATTAACACCAACTCGCGATAGTTTATATCGCAGCGAATGGAGACTACTAGATTGATTAGTTTTGTCTTTACAAAGTCTGCAAATTTTATCCATTGTGGTCGCGCAACTGGTTTTACCTCATTGCCAAATTGCAGTTGCGGCTTCCTGTAGGCATAATCGCTGTTTTTGCTGCGGATGGAAACCAAAATCGAACTAGAAAAAAAAACACGAAGATCCCGCGTACTTAAAGCCATTGAGGCATTGCAGGCATAACGGTACTTTGTTGATTTTTTGGTCTAAAGAAAATACTTAGTAAATTAGCGTAATGCCGTATAGTAATGTATTGAAGCTATCTTTATGGACCTTGGCAAGGCTCAGACAGTCTCAGGAGATTGGTAAGTGACAAGAAGTGCTGCAAATTATCTACCATGAACACCTCAACATACAACCTCCTAGCTCCTTTTGATTCTTCATTGCAGATAGTCTGTACATATAGTTTACCCATAGTTTTTCAAATATATTCAATGCATGAAAATTTTGAAATTATATTCTAACATCAATGTAAAAGAAGCCACAAGCAATTCGGGGCCAGAAAAATAATCATGCTTGAATAATTGAAATCTTGATACTATAAATATGGCTCTCATTTACTATTATGACTGTTATGCGCTTAGAAAGAAGATTGTATTATTATTTGAAATATTCATGACAGTTGATATAAATATTAATGTATTCACATGAACGGAAGACAATTTTTTCATTGTTGTTTTATTTCATTTATATATATATATATTTCATTATGTTATACACATATATGGCACATCATTCATACTGACACTACAAGACATACAAATACAGGACAAAACATTGACAACACAATTGCTTTAAGAACATTTTAAAGATTAAAATACAAATGATACAATTCAAAAGTATGTAAACATATAACGTTTATCCTTAGTTATTGACAATTCATCATATAATTACAACTGTTTGTGACAAGTACACTATAGTTTGACCATTTCAAGGAAAATTTTCTTTCCTATATAGAATTTTTTTTCTGCCACAATACTTAAATACAGTTTTTTTTTCAAAAAGGTTTCAATAAAAAAGTCTTTTTCCTGACCACGAATATCACATAGTTGCTTTTTGATTATAATACACAACATATTGTCAGCTTTATCGTGTACACCGAACAGAAACTCGTCTCTACATACATTTTGTATGGTAGGGCTATTGATTGCAATGTTTATTGACTGTAACCATTCCTGTGTTGTTTGGCAATCTATTAATGCATGCACCAAATTATCATCAATATCTATATCTTTCGTTTTACAATAGGTGCATACATTTGAATCCCGAATTCCCCATTTCTTTAGATTTGAAGCGCAATTAACTATATTATTACTATATTGTTACTTAACTATATTATTGTTAAATATATTATTATATAGTTAACTATATTATGCTCTGGAATGACAAAATTGATAAGTTATAAATAAGTGGCAAAAATCTAATAATTTGTCTATACATACTTCTGCCTTAAGAATATTTAGTGAATGCTGCTCGCATCATTTCAAGACGATGCGAAAACATATACAGTATAATAGTTTAAAACAAATTAAAACATATACAGTATTATATTTTGCGATTCACGAATATCACATTAACTGTCAACATAAGATAATTCCATATTCGTCATCTATACAAAAAAGTAATGTTGAGAATTGAGTGCTCAGCTGAGGTAAGCCTCGTTCACCCCAAAACATGCCAAAAAAGCTCAAAGCGGGTTTCTTATATTTTTTTACTAATTTAAACTGAAGAAAAAAAAGTGTAATTTGTATGTTTGAATTTTGGTTTTTATATGTTATTTACCCATTTTCTTTTGGTCACTCTGAAAAAATGACACCCATTACCTGGGTTATTTACTCCGCAATTCTGAGTCACTCTGAAAAAAAACCTTATACTAAGCTATTTACTCATTTACTCTGAGTCACTCTGAAATAAAAACACCCATTACCCGGGTATTTTCTTCTTTTCACAGAGTACACTAGCCAGCACACACATGTCATAGAGTAACAGACTATGTGTCTCTCTATGAACAAGTTTTACAATGTTCTTCTGCTCACACATCGTTATGCAATAGACAGTCCTTTTTCTTCATATTCACTCAAAGAAATAAAGCAAATACAAATTGTAATAACTCTTTATCTTAAATGCAATAGGCAGTCTTTATATGTCTCGTATTCCATTGCATCTAGAATTTTATCTTCAATGATATATCCATCTTCCAAAAACAACTTGAGAGGTTATGACCTCGTCTTCATTCCAGCTCAGGATAAAAGGCACTTTCGAGGCTGAAATCCATAATCAAGTGGTTTGCAATGGGTTTTAAATGCCTGACAGAAACGGCCGTATTCCCTCATTTAACTATATGAATCCCACAGCTGAGGTAAGTCATGTACTGGACTATTTAGATCTGGTTTGATGAGAGGTTGAGAGTGTTGAGAAGGCAAACACAATGTATTCATGTATTCATACTTGATTTTATTTAGATACTATGAATCCCAGAATTCAATGCTTTTACTGCATCCTCAGCAACAATGGAATCAGGAGATTGATGAGACAGAAATTGCATTAATGACAGCATGATATGCCATTAATTGCTTGTCAATGATTTAGGAGGAGGCTATTTATATAGAAGTAAATCACGTGATCATCACATGATAATATTATGTCAGGATTTGTTTGGACATATAAGGATTTTTTCGGATGGGTGTAGGTGAATGTCGTATAGAACTAATAATTCCCCAAGTCATGAAACGTGTTATGGTAGTAATAAAAAACCAAGACGATCAAGTCAAGAAGGCCAAGATAAGAAGACCAAGTGGATTGGCGTTTCTAACATCGCTTGAGCAGGCAGCAGCGCAGCGGTTACAATACTTGGGGATTTCCACATCCCACCACAGATGGTACAGACCAAGACAAGTGGCATTATGTTGCTCCATGTAGTTTCAAAATTACAACTTTAAACCTTTAACACTTTAAGGGTTAGCGAGAAAATACAATGTATCAACAAACTCTGCTTGCTTAAATAAAACAACCAATCATTCAGAACTGTCATCCCTGTTCCGCTATATAGATGACCATTTTATGCAGAACTGTCATCACTTTGTCCCCTATCCTTAAATATATGACTATTTTATACAGACATTGCTATATGTAAGACCAATTTATGTCGAGCTGTGTTTTTATCACAACTCACAGGCAGAGGGCACGTTTTAGACATTTTTTCATGCCCTACATGGTCGTGTTTCTATTGCTTCTGACTTTCACTAATGTATACTCAAAAGGACGTTATACCGTTACGACTGAACAGATCTAGACAATCGCTCTATCGGACTCGGGAAACTACACTGTTGACGAGAATCGAGACAGCACTAAATATACCTTATTGACCTAGTGACTTTTTGAAATTTGGTTGATCACCCACCACTCTAAATGTATCGCTAGACATCATTTTCATGTTGACAGTCATCGCGTGAACAACAAAAGAGCTCTTCATGTACGTCAATGTATTTCTTATGAGAAAGCAAAAACAAACTGCGTTTTACAATTTGTCCGTTTAGATTCATTTTTCAAATTGTTTTGACAAGATTATCCAAGGTAGACCACTGTATTTGCAATTAAAATGTAAAAATGGCACTCTGAGGCATACTTTATTTGTTATGGCCGAAAGCGGATTCGAAAAGGGCCGTTTGTACTGAACATCGATTACAACTAAAAGATTTCTTTTTATTATCCTGGAGATTTTAACACATTTAGTTAGCGAATTAAGTCTGATGCCTAAAAGATCTTCATATTTACACCAAAGGTCTAAACTGTATCTTAATAATGTGAATGAATGTTGAAAATCCGAGTACAAAATACACAACGCATTATCTAAGGTTCATGTTTGGGTCGCTCACATGGCGGCGGTTAAACTGAAGCCAAAGGAAGCCTTAGGAAATAAAAGCAAGTAAAAGATTCCAATGTGACCAGGCCCTAAATCTTTTACTCATTACAACCCTTTTAAAAATTCAGTTGATGTCAATCGACCATCAACGTTAAGCAGTGTTATCCGTTTAATGCTCTATAATATGCATTTCGCGCTTCAATAATTTCTCATGAATAATACAATCTATTTATTGCCATCACTAAATCATTCAAATATTCTTAAGTCCAATACCTAAGTTTTATTTCTTTGATGTCAATCCGTTCTAAAATCAAGCAGCGTTCAGGAGTACTCAACAGGGGATTTTCAGAAACAGGTATAATGAGATTGATTTTAGTGCGAAACGGATAGATAGACAACTTGAAACAATAAAGTATTATTTCGCCAGCATGAATAGATACTACACACTATTTTACACTCCTCTTGACAGTTCACTAAATCTAGTTTACTCATATGTTTCACTTCACACAAAGCACTGTTTTTATCGTTTATATATTTCATTTTATGAACCACATTAAAATCAATCAGAAATATTCATATCAGTTATGTTCTGTGAAAATGCCAACAAGGAAGATAACCGAGCGGAATAGATATTTCACAGAATAATCGTTGAGTACTCCTGAGTGTTGCTATGTACCATAGATTTGAAAGCATGAAATGGATGATGAATTTGTATCAAATGTCAATGTGAAATGTTAATTCAGTCGAATTGGATATGAAATAATTGGAAAATGCTAATGGGTTCGATCTCCATAGTGGTTTTTGTTATTTTGATTAGTATCCACCGTTGTCATTCGATTGGCTGCAATGTCGAATCGAAAACATTGGAAAAAGCAGTCGACATACAATCAAATTCAATGCTCGAATATCTAAGTTATCTAGAATGCCAACCCAGATTATGGTGATGAGCAATGGCATGTTTACGTGTCGAAATGCATGGAAAACGGGACTTGTGTATGATTCACTCAGGTAGTCCTTTGTCGATTTGTACCCTTTTAAATAGTCCCCATAATGAAGAGATAGGGATAGATAACCTATGGTTGATAATTGGTGAACTTAAACGATTTGAAGGTATGTAGAATATACATTTTTATATCTAATATACGTCCAATATAAAATACATGAATATAGAAATGCAATGAATATTAATATCGCATGGCTGGTGCGTTTTATATAGTGACAAACAGTGGTGATATAACAACTACTGTGCGTTCCTAATCGAATACCAACGACTTTTGGCAATAAATTTTAAACTAGTCATTTCAAAATATTGATTTTAACAAAATCGTTTCAATCATTTGTTGCTGCAACTATTCAAAATATGGCCAAGCAATGATTTTGTTATATATTCGATGTTTACACCACTTCTCATCGTGATTTTTTCTAAGTTTTTCCAAACCCATGGAACAACCTATATATTCATGAGGTCACGTCGGAAGGGTCAAACTATTTATACATGCATGTGTCCTCAATTTGAGGTACAAATATAGACACAAAAACAACATAAACCATTACATTGGTGCCTGACAACACGACAAGCGACAACGATTCTTGTTCTTATATATTCTTGTTACGACTCAAATGTAAACATGGTCTAAAAAACATATAAAACACAAATCCCTCCTCGTGTCTCCAGACACTTATTCCATAATAGATTAAACTTGGAATGGTAATAGACTCACACCTTATTCAAAGTTTTTAATGAGTTCAGTTAAATATGAAATGTAGAAGTTCATTCGTTGCAAAAACATGTTAGGGAGCACTTCAATAATTCTGCAATCTATTTTACCTATATAAGGTATTATAGGTAAATAGGTTAAATCAAGGAATACCCCCCTCCATCACACACATAGCTTAACCATCATGTTCATTATTTATATTTATATTAGATTCTCATTGATAGAATATATAACGGAGGCACACTATATATATCATGCCTATATATGGTATTCGATGAATAGGTTAACAAGGAATATCCCCTTACACACACACACGCTTGATCAGTTTTTATAGTAGATCTGCAGTCTATTCTCTTGGTATCTTGGCTCATATTACATGACATTTTTTATATTATTATATTAAATTGGAATCTAATATAAATCTAAAAATGCCAAAGGGTACAAAAATTAACGAAACGAAGCAGGAGGACATTATTCTAATGTATATATATTTCAAGATGATAAAAGCTAGCCATAGAGTCAAAATATTTACAAATATTATTATATCATTAGCAGACGCTTTCGGGCTTGATCGCAAGACTATACAGTCAATCGTAGATAAAACATCTGCTCCCGAAGAAGTCGTAGATGAAACTTGTGCTCTCGATGAAGTCGTTGATACAACTTCTCCCGAAGAAGATTCATCGAAAAAGAAAACATCTAAGGATAAAAACATATTGATTCATTTGATAAAGAACTCATTAGGCGAGTTGTTCATACTTTTTACAACGGAAAAGAGCTTCCTACTCTTAATAAAATACGAAGTCGCTTAGTGAGCATGGATATATAATTCAGAAGTTTGACCAAGATTAACATTACTTAAAATGGGATTTAAATGAAAAAAAGTGACAGAAAATAAGAAGATTCTTATTGAGCAACACGACGCTGTAAACGCTCGGTCTAAATACTTGCGAGATATTCAAACATTTCGCTCCAAAGGATATCAAATCGTTTACTTGGGTGAATAAAAACACAGTCCCTACTCATACCTGGCTTCCAATACGAAATTGTGAGTCCGCGCTCGGTGCCATGGAAAACAGGGATATTCAGCTCCCCCGCATACCGTC
This sequence comes from Hydroides elegans, assembly GCA_001703475.1. Taxonomy (NCBI): domain Eukaryota; kingdom Metazoa; phylum Annelida; class Polychaeta; order Sabellida; family Serpulidae; genus Hydroides; species Hydroides elegans. The sequence continues at coordinate 14,693 of LQRL01144154.1, forward strand.
TGGCAAGGGCCAACGTTTAATAAATTTACATGCCGAAAGCGAGGAATCATACCAGAATGTAAGCTTGTTTTTACGGGCAAAGAGTTGGACGGCGACTATCATAGGGAGATGAACTCTAAGATATTTATTAATTGGTTCGAAACATGCTTGCTTCCAGCTAGAGAGGAGCCAAGTGTTATAGTATTAGACAATGCCTCGTACCATAATGTACGAACTGAGTATTAAACAGCACCTTCGAGTAGCTCCAGGAAGGCAGAAATGCAGTCATGGCTTAGGGACCGGAACATTGAATTTTAGGAGTGGAATACAAAGGTGGAGCTGTATGAATTGATTAGAAAGAACAAGCCTCCAATGCGCTATGTAACAGATGATTTAGCATGTTAGTTTTTTTATAGAATAATTTCAATCAAATCAATACAGTGAAATTGAGCGACCCAATAAACATAATTATACTTGTAATAAGCATTGCTAATAAAAAAGGTCTATTTTTTTAAAGAAATGAACGGGCACTTCACGCTACGTACCCCGGTTCGCCACTGCGAACTAAATCCGATTGAGTTGGTTTGGGCCAAGGTTAAGAGGGCAGTCGCCAATCGTAACACAACGTTCCGTATACGAGACGTGGAGTGTTTATTACATGAGGGGTTAGATGCCGTGACCGCTCAAGATTGGATTGCAAGGTGTGAACATATCTTGAAAGTAGAGAAGAGAATGCGTATTTTAGACGGAATTTTCGACGTCGAACCAATTACGTTTTCATTAAGTGACAGCGACACTGACATTGGCAAAAGTCTGTGGTATTCGAATAGGAACGCACAATAACACACTGACATCACTGTCTACAGTGTGTTATTTTTATGTAACGGCCACTGGTCACTGTTAGACCTACAAATGATGGCTATTTCTAAAACAAAAGAACTCTGCGATATATAAGATAACTAACACTTTCTCGCCGAAATGAAATATATCTTTTCATATCGGCTCAAAAGTGTTGGTTATCCTATATTTGTTATTATGAACAAAGATCTTGAATAAGAAAAATATTAAGTTGATCTGATATTTTGTTGTATGAATCTAAATTGAAAATGTGTTTATTTTAATTTCATAATGATATTCAATCACTGATTTTAAGAATGCGATGTCTTACTGGACAACCGTTGTTACAAAGTGAATTCTAATTCTATGACGTGGTCAGAAGCAAGAACCAATTGTACGGGTGATGGTGGAAATTTACCCACAGTTTGTAATGAGGAAACAAATGACATGCTGAAACAAATAATTGAATCACAAGGTATATTTCACCAGTTAACCTTGTAACCTTGATATATATATATTTATTTTAGTTGACCAAATGAAAGCAACTCAAACTGAATTGATAAATAAAATTATAATATAGAGTCTAATTATACAACTTACGTTTTATGTTTTATGTTGTACTCTTTTTCTCATTTAATAAAACAAGTCATATTTTGTTTATTTCCTAATATTCTCGTATTATGTGAAGTGGCCTAGCATGACATTTTTTTGTATGATATTTATTTTCGGGATTTTTAATGCCAAACGTTTTAGAAAACCTTAGCGTTTAGGGCATGGCTATATTTGCAAGTTTAAACAGTCTTTTTCTGTTCTTTCAAATGCTTTTCTTATTTGAATCTCGCAAAGCAAGTTGAATTTTGAGTTACCTAAGAAACGCATTGGAGAGCAGGAAAAAAGGCTCCGTTTCAAACGCAAATGTAAATACATTCTTACTATCTTCAGTTTATGGTTGCATATTATATGGAATTCAACAATGATCTGGTGTTGGGTAAATTAATATTGCCAGCCACTAATTAAAATCTTAAGAACGTGAAATATACAATGAATGCGGGCCGCATGCCAATTGATACAAAACCGTATTCTAATGTGTATTTCTATTTTACGATTTATTCAAAAAGGTCTCCAACATATCTGGCTTGGTAGTACAGACGTGCAACAAGAAGGTCTATGGGAATGGTTGACAGGAATGTGCCCTTTATCGTCGTTTCAAAATTGGTATCCCGGAGAACCAAGCAACAGTGGTTGGGGTGGTGAACATTGTATGGAATTACTGACATTTGATGATGGAGAAAAACAATGGAATGATGCGCCTTGTAGTCTTCTAAATAGGTTTATCTGTGAATTCGAATAAAACTGTTGTTGATTGTATAGTTGTATGTTTAACTCGTATTTCTAAATAAAAAAAGGAAAATTCGTTAACATTAAGCTCATATTTATCAGAGAAATAAAACTAAGTTAGACAAACATATATAAGCAAGCTGTTTTTTCTTTAGATTTAAGTGTTACGATTTCCATTTTTCAAATAGGTATTTATCTCATCATTCTAGCTGGCTCATCTTAGAAGAAGAACGATTTCATGAAAACTATTTGGTGTAAAATGATCATTTAAAGTATTTTTTAAAGCTTCAAAACCTTTAAAGTGATGTCTTTTGATTTTCTTCTGTAGTTTGAATTGATGCAGTGCACTATAGTGTGGTAAAACCAAAAGACTATTTAAAATGTTCTCAGATACATGCACAATACAAGCATGTACTTGTTTGTGATTTTGTGATTCAAACGAATAATGTAGCTATGCATAACTGGATCCGCCAATAAATTGCAAATAAATGTCCGAAAAAAATAAAAAGGGTTCCTTTGTGTATAAAAAAATGATGCTCTAGAGTCGATGTATCGTTATCCCAAGTACATTAACACGTAATTGCTGTGGTTCATCTCTCATCTATCTCTAATAACTTTATTACATTTATCAATGGTCGACCCAATGTTTGTTAACACGCTTCTTGTGGCCGAGCTTCCGGTTTTGACATTAAGACTAAAATACAGCTGTGTCTCTCGAGAGTAATATTCGCTGTACAATATACCAGCGTTTGTTTGAATCAAGAATCGAAACCGAATTCGCGAAGATGTTCCATGCATATAATGTTGATTTTGGGGCCTCAAAACTAAACAAAGACATACAGAGACTATACATAGACTATACATAGTCTATAACTATATAGCAAATAATACTTAAATTAGACTTTTCGCAGGAATGTTCCTGATTGGCATACCCTTTTTATCATGCCATGTATCATAATCCCATCATGTGACCCCATGCAAATCTCAATGCAGAAGGGAACTTTATCCAGCTTTAGACTCTATTATGTTTTCAAAGTAGAAGCACCTCTAACAGGTTAGGGCCTGGCCACATTGGGAGCTTTTTCTTGCTTTTATTTCCTAACAAACCTGTCTTCTAATGTATTCCTTATAGGAAGCCAAAAACAGCTGTTAGGTAGCCTTTTATCCGCTTGTTCGGTTTCCCTTACGGAATACTATGGGAATACATGATGAAGGTGCAGGATTGGTAGATGTTTATTGCACGATGGGAGTCGAAGTGGATGCACGAAGCCGGAGGCTGAGTGCATCCACTTCGGCTCCCTGAGTGCAATAAACGTCCTATCCTGTATCGGAATATTGTATTCCCTTTATTACATGGAAAACGGTTGTTTAATAGATGTTTTTATGCAGTGTCATTGCTGGGCGATAATACAATATTTTCATTTCAAATCAGAAATAAGGATTACTTAAGTGATTATTATGTACATTAATCATCGTGGATAAAATAATCATCCATTTGACATCAATGATTCAAACATATATCCATGTTGATATTGGTTTATTACGACTTTATTTTCTGAACATTTGTTTACATGCAGCTGGTTAAAATTGTAATCAGAAGATGAGCTAAGATGCAGTACATCTTTTCCGTGCATCTTAGCCTTTCACTATCATTTCTTTAAGAAATGCACCCGAACCATGTAATAAATTGGAAGACAGGTTTGTTAGGAAATCAAAGCAATAAAGCTTCCAATGTGGCCAGCCCTAATCGAGCTGTTATAACCTTATCTAAAACAAACGCTTTGCGTTAATAAAGTGACTCAAAGCTGTTCAATGACAAACAGTTTCTAAAGCAAGAATAGGTTAATCGAAAAATATGTTCTGAAACTTTTTTCAATTAAATTCATTGTAAGCTCGTAAAGAGGTTATTTTTATTGGATTTTTAAGTTAATGCAACACCGAGACCTCGTCGCCGTAAACATTCATTGACCACGTTTGGGGTCTTGTAACTTGCTTTCATAGAACCGCATCATCCGCCTGTAGCATACCGATATTTTGAAATTTTGTCTATAAATTATGAAATGTTATTTTTACATAAATATTAATACAAGGCAACGAGCAAGTTGGTGCCAAAGAAATTATCATGTTTGAATAAATTAGATATTTGTTGATACAGTATATAAACATGGATTCTGATAGCTGTCAAGAAAATTTGAATAGTGCTTGTATTATAAGTTTGTAAAATTCATGGGCTTAACATAATATCAATATGAATATGTTCACGTGGCAGTTTGAAGATGAGCCCATTGCTATTCTTCAATTATTTATTCATATACAGTCTGCTAACATAAAAGACGATCCTTTGCGCTTAGAACGAACTGACCTATATCGATGAGTAATGAATAAATTATATTATAGTATAAATAATCGGCTTGCGTATGGCCTCCCGTTTTGCAAATTTTTATTAAATGTTCGCTTGGTGCTAAGGCCCCTGGACAGGTAGACGATGACCTTATTTTTGGGACGTTTCTGTAAATTCAGGCACCCCTAGACAAACGTTGGTCATATTTCTAAGCAAAGTTACCTATCTTAAGTTCTCACACAATTTAATCAGCATTTATCAAATGGACAAATATCGCATGAATGTCAAATATAACAAAATTCAAAAACACTATTTTGAATCAAATTTGTATCAATCTTTTGTCTAGATTCAAAACAATTTTATGACCCAACAGGGAGACCTGGCGGTATGTGATGTTGTCCGTAGGTCCTTCGGTCCGCCTGACCTAATATCAGTATACACCCGCCATATATCTGAATTAACAGTATGGATTTATTTCATAATTTTAATCAAACTGAAACCAATTCTAAAAGTGTGTCACAACATATTTATTATTTTTTTAATTACGGAACTTGGACAATTTTATAGATGTTTATATATACATAAGTCTGTGTGCTCTAGATCTCCGAATTACATCAAGGGATTCAGTTCATATGCTAGAAATCATTTGTGCCTGTGGTGTATTTCTGCAACATATGGTCAATTTTGACTTTTGATCAAGATTAATAAAATTAAGCCACTTAAAGCCACCGTGAAAGTACTCATTGAATTAACAGCTTAACTTTTAGGAGCTAACAATTGCTTTGAAACCTAATTCTCTTTGAAACTTAGTTTTACATTATTTCATTTCAATTTAAAGAGGCGTCCGTAAAAGGAGGGTGTGGGTCTACATTCTATCACTGAATTGGCATGACTTTCGGCTTTCCA
>LQRL01144160.1:0-15548 GCA_001703475.1 Hydroides elegans
ATTATATCAAGCAAAATAAAAGCATATTTTAGAAAAGTTTGAAAAAAAGTAAATATCGTATTTTAGGCCAAATTTCTACTAAGTTTACTCAAAAGATCTTTGCTGACATCGGCATTTACTTTTAAACGTTATAAACAAATATATTATGAACAATCAACAACGATTCGATGAGTTTTTGTGTGCCCTTACTAGATTTTACTCTTCTGGTCAGGTACGCTACAATTGGTGCGGTACGCTACAAACACCTTTTTCATAAATTTTTCATGTAATAACGTTTGAATTCAAAATCACGATTTATGTCTCATTAAAGTGTGCCAAAGCAAGTAATGTACGATATAAATTTGGCGACAGCGTCTCTTTGTTAACCTATACCAACTTGGTTGGGTACGCTACAGAAAATTGACACACTCAGGGTGGTATCACATAAACTCACATCATTCTGAGGTGATTTGATCAATATCAGAACTTTTTATTTCTTCAAACCCAATAATAATTCCCTTGAGTTTAGGCAAGCAAAATGTATTTATAACCATGTTATAAGTTAATATATTAGTAGCATAAATATCGAGTTGGAAAAGAATGCGAAATCTGTTACATGGCACGATATTAATTGAAGCACCAATTATTCAACTAAAGAAGAAGTAACAATTTAATATTTTCTACCTAAATAAAATGTAACTGATCAGTTTATAAACATATAATGTCTTTTTATTGCAATGCTTCTGGTATGATCATTCTAAGTCCATGAAAATAGGGCAAAATTTGAATGACCCTCCGTAACATGGGTTTTTGTGCATTTTTACTCCACAAAATCAACTGTAATTATGTCAATTTTCGGTCGATTTTTATAATTCTTTCAGGCACATGTACATAACATGCATACCTAACCACAGCAATGATGAAATTAACTATATCGAATGAATTTCTACCTTGAAAATCCCTGTAACATAAACAAAAATTTTATGTACACCTGATCATAGAACACCCGTTATATCTATAGCAAAATGATTTCGAATATCGTTAGGGCGCATTAAATTTGTATTTTGCATCCGTAATTGACTGATGGTTATAATGTTTTTATCGAAAAAGGGTTTCCAGAACAGGCTTTTCCCGTTAATTACTATGTCTTTATTGTTCCATAGTACATATTTAGCTGTATCATTCGGAGGGAAAATCTCCTGAAACCACGAGAGCATCTCACTATAAAAAGGTGGGATGTAGGGTAGGAGTTGTACATCAAAATTACAGTGTAATAAAAAGGAGAGTCCACCCATTTTAGAAAAGTAATAGTTAGCTACTGTAGCCCATTTGGATTGCTGAATAATTCTTCCTATCCATGCAAGTCTAAGAGATTTTTGCATACATTTTATATCTGGGGCCCTAAGTCCTCCTTTATCGTAATCGTTTACAATAGTTGAGTGTTTAATTTTTGGTGGGCGGTTATTCCAGATAAAATTATTTGTTATTTTTTGAGTTTCTTTAATGTAGGTAATACTGGAGATAGAATTAGATAGTGAGTATACAAGGTTGGATATACCAAGTGATTTGGCTATAAGAATTTTTCCTATGAGTGAGAGATCTCTACTTTTCCAAATATTATATTTTGCGTTCATCTTAGAGATTTTGGAGTCGAAATTTTTAAGGTCACACTGTTTTTTTGTCATATCCCAATTCGATTCCTAAGTTATTGAAACTATTGACACATACCATCAGGTTTTGGACCGTGTCTTTTCGTGTCCGCCAAGGGCCGAGCCAGATAAGTAAAGTCTTGGACTTATTTAAACGTAGGCCAGAATTTTCCTCAAAGAGGAACGTCATTCTAAATAGTTCATAAACAGACTCCACGGTTCCCAATATAGAGGTCGTGTCATCGGCGTATTGTGACAGTTTTAGTTCTTTACCACTGACAGTTATGCCTTTAATGTCGTTGTTTGAGCGGATTATTTCTGCCAAAATTTCAACGCATAGAATAAATAAGAGAGTAGAGAGTGGGCATCCCTGTCGGACTCCCCTGTGAAGACTGAACCAGCCACAAGTTGAGCCTTTATTTATAATAGTACTGTATATTTCTGTATAGCAGAGTTTTATCCACGAGGTTATGTTTGGTCCAAAATTGAATTCACGTAAGGTTTTGTATATAAATGACCATTCTATGCTATCAAACGCTTTTTCAAAGTCTAGTTGAAGAAGAAGCCCTTCGATATTTTCACGTTTGGTATAAAGTAAAATATCGTCAATAAGTCTTATGTTTTCTCCTATAAAACGTCCCTTTATAAATCCAGTTTGATCTTCATTTATTATTGATGGTAGAAGAGGATATATTCTGTTAGCAATGCATTTCGTCAATATCTTATAGTCTACTGTTAAGAGGGATATTGGGCGCCAATTTTTAATTTCTTCTGGGTTTTTTCCTTTTTTGTGTAATAGCGTTATCACTGCACGGCGCAGGCTAATAGGAAGGTGTCCGTTGCTTCTGGAGTAGTTATACGTTTGCAAGATTAAAGGTCCTAATGTTATAAAGAATGACTTAAAGAATTCTGCAGTTAAGCCGTCGACCCCGGGGCTTTTGTTGTTTGCAAGGTCTGATAGCGCCTTTTGTAGCTCTTCTAGTGTAAAATCTTGTTCAAGAATACTCTTTGTTTGATTTGATAATCTTGGTAAATTTTGTAAAGCTGTTTGGTCGTACCAAATGTCATCTTCCGGGTTTGTTATTTTGGATGAATAAAGGTTTTCATAAAAGGATCTTATTTCGGTGTTTATTTCTTTCTCATTTAAGATAACATTACCCTCTTTGTTTTGTAGCCTATCGATTGTCTTTCGCTCGTAGTTTACTTTAGCTTGGTTGAAAAAGAAAGCTGAGCTCTTTTCATTGTACTCTATGTATTCGGATTTGGATCGGATTTCTTCTCCTTTAGCTTTATAGACTAGAAGATTTTCGAGTTCCGATTTTGTATCTAAGAGCTCCATTTGCTCCTGATCCGTTAAAAGACTAGTTTCTAGTTTCTTTTCAATTGTTTCTATTTTTAATGTTAGCTCATGTTCTCTTTGGCGACGTTTTTTGGCCTTTTGCCTTCCGTATTTCATTGCGAATTGTTGTATTTCATATTTTAGCAGTTCATATCTTATTCGCAAATCGTCTATTTCGGTATATTCCGTCCACTTTTCGGTTATTAGAGTGTTCATTTGTATTACGAATTCGGTGTCTTGAAGAAATGAATTATTAAATTTCCAAAGATTTGGTTTCTTCTGTGTATCGTCTAGTTCAAAGTGAAGTTTGACTGACTTGTGGTCCGTGAAAGGCATGTAAATAATTTTGTTATGTTTTGTTGCGGTGTTTATATCTTTAGATACCAGAAAATAGTCTAGTCTGCAAGAAACTTTTGGTCTTGTTTGTCGCCATGTGTATTCTCGTTTGTCTGGGTGTTGATAACGATAAGAGTCCACCAGATTCATAGATGTTATTATATGTTTTAGTACTTTAAGACTTTTTTTGTTGGGATTGTTACCTCCTTTTTTATCTAATTGTGGATCCAAAATCAAGTTAAAGTCCCCTCCTACTATCCAATAGTCACTTTTAATACTTTGGAGCTCTATTTGGACTCTTTCGTAGAACGGTATTTGGTCAGTATCTTGATTCGGCGCATATATATTACATATGCTTATCAATTTGTTTTTCATTTTGATTTGTATTACTTGCATTCGTCCTTGGATAACTTCTATATATTTTTCGTAATGTAATTGTGATCTAAACAGAATGGCGACCCCTGCGCTTCTGTTTGTGTGGTGGCTAAAAAAGGTCCTCCCTCCCCAATTTCGTTCCCATGATTGTACTGTTTGGGCAGTGGAGTGGGTTTCTTGCATTAGAATAATGTCAGCATTTTGTTTACGTATGTGTCGAAATAACGCAATTCGTTTTTGTTTATCATTCAGCCCTCGAACATTACAGCTCTGTACGTTTAACGCCATTTTACGTTACGAAGAACAATAGTAATCGTATGCGAGCATTTTTCATATATTTTCTCCATATCAAGCAGGTTCCCCAGTTTTTCATTAAAATTCCTTGCATTCACACATTCACACAGAGTTTCGTACCCAACCCCTGGTTACAATACGGGCAAATTTCCTTGACCGTGCATCGGTATAATCATAAGTGTGATTCGTAAACCCATTTCAAAACTAAAAAATGCCTACATCAGTAGCTTCAGGTGGTGATACTATCTACCAGCATACTTATTGGCTAATATTTTTGTGGGTGAGTTGGTTTTTGGGTGAGTTGTCCTGCTCCCCTATTACTTTTACTCATCTTCGCACTCTTTTATGTTTCGTTGTTTTTACGACTTTATGTGACATTGTCAATCGTGTTTCGGGTTGCGCATTATGAAAATACATTGCCATTGGGTTTCATTAGCTTGTCCTTAATAACAATGCGAAAACAGACAGAAAAGCAGCCATCTAAATGTGATGGAATTGAACCGAATTTCACCTCCGTATAAGTTAGTTACTCCTGATGAAACGAATAGAGGGTTTTTGGTGAAACGTGATATGAAAATGATTTCGCTGTTTTGGGTTATGGATTTTGTTAGGTTTGCAGAGACAAGGTTTTGCAAGGTTTTTGTGGATCATTGTATAAAACTTGTGGGTTACCAGTCTTTGGAGCAAATGTCGAACGTCAAATGTCAGGACCGTTAGAATGCCATGTGACCTTAAGGTGAAAGACATAAAAGTCCTCTTGAGTAGGAGGGTAAGTAAGAACGAAAAAAAGAGAAAAGGTTTTTCTTCGAATAGTTATAAAGCAGTTCTTGTTAAGGCAATGTTCCCGTTTATTACAAGCATAAAACTCATGGCATCTTAACTTATGTCTGAGGCTTATTTGGTCTCATCCTGCTGGCAATGCCCTCTAAGTTATTGGGAGTCCAAAGCAAGAACGAAGCTTAATTTTCACCCCCACCTTTCTCTCTTGAAATAGTTATATGATACAAGATGCTGCAATAGAAGGCAAGACAAATCACAAGCCTCCCATGTGTTTAATATACGATATGTCACCTTATATTTGAAAAAAAAGGTGAAAACACGTTGAGCGATAATATGCTTATTGAGTTGCTTTTTGGCGCGGTGATTAGCAAGAAGCATTGTTTTAGCCCTGGTTGGCCGTGTTTTGCTTCATTGCAGATTTGTAGCCAAGCTGTGAAGCGACTTCTTATGCCATGTATCCATAACTTTCCTTACATATTTGCCCTGACGGCTTAAGAATGGTTTATAGGCCCGTGGGATTAGGTTTTGTGGTGTGTGTTAAGTTTTTCCTGGCGTTAACTAGCGAAGCCATCTACGAACCTTTCCCTTTTTACTATACAGTTTCTTTGCATGTCTTAACAAAAGATAATATAGTTATTGAAAATGAATAGTACGAAGCATTGCTTTTTAAGGACTCTCAAATGACCTTGATCTTTACATTGACCTTGACATTGGTTTTTGACAATTTTGGTTAACAGCGGAACAAACGCTGAAAAACAAGATAAAGAAACGATATATGCCAAGCTATATCATTCATTTGTTGAGTAGTTTAACCCATTATTATTTTTTTTTCGCCTTCTATTTTTAGCATTTGTTGAGGTCATAGTGACACTTTTTTTTCGACACCCTATATTTAAACATCGTTGTTGTTGGTGCCATAGAGATGGGCATATATCACATTGTCGTCTTTTTATGGTCAAGAATAGCCTTTTAGCCAGCGCTGTTCACGCTCACTTTATATTCCCCGCGCAACATATCACCCGTCTCTAGACCTGGTTACGTTGGTACTAAGCAATCAAACCGCCATAGTTCCCAATGCTACATTGACTTAAGGGAGGCTGCTAACGGTCGTGTTTTTGTCTCCAGAGGAATATATACGTATATCTCCCCGTCGGCAAGGTTTTTCGTAATAAACCGAGTTTCGGCGAACCATTTTTGTTGTAATTTGACGCGAAATTTGGAACAGCCTTCATTTTGGTAATGGGAAAAGCAATGCGGAACTACTTGCTGATTAGCTGTTTATTGATAATCTGCCCTGGAACGCCCTTTTATATCGCTATTTAGAGAGTCATTGCGGGAATCGGCCCTCATGTTTTTGCTTTAATAGGCCAATGTGTCTTATATTTTCATCAATAAAAATGAAGCCTCTCTTTTTAAATAAAACACGTTTTATTCCTTACCTTTGGTATTTTCCGCCGTTCTGTTGAGCAACTTCAGTCGATACTTCCGTTTTATCTCCATGGCAACCAGGGCGTCGAGGCTCGGACGTGAGCTCCGAAATGTGATTGTTTTGTTTCGACTCTATCGTCCATTTCGCTTTATTGGTCATCGGACTCGTGTCCTTTTCATCACAACTCTCTCTATCTTCCGGTATAACATCACGGTGATTGCACAACACATGACTTCCTCGCCTTGACGACGCCATGGCAACCGCATCCTGACTGCCTAGCAACGAGTTGCTAAGCGACGACCGTGGCGACTGGAGCGGCGAGTGTTCGCTTAGCGACGGCAGTTGCTGGCTGTTGATGGAGCCTGTGGAGGAGTTCGTTGTTATGGGCGCGGTGCTACCTTGGAGTTTGGCGGAAATGGCCGCGATCCATTGAGACGCAGCGGTGAGCGAACTCTTTCGCCGACCTCCTCCGCCCCCTCCTCCTTTATGATCGGTCCCTCCACTGCCCCGCTTATGCAGCATTCTATCCACATGCGGGTGATGTGGTCCACTATTAGCGCGCGATCGCACCATACTGGGCGGTATAGCCACGGAGCCGCCGCCGCCGCCGCCCCCGTGATAGGGATGGTGGTATCCAGGGTGATGGTGGTGGTAACCATGGTGCATCGAGCTATCCAGACTGGCGCGCCGGCTGTAGTTAGGGCGACCGCTGATGCTGGGGATTCCGCCGCGACGGAATTGCTCGCGGGCCATCGGGTCGTAGACGGGCATGGTTGCTATGGATACGTTTGTTGTCAAGGCTGGTTTGTGCGTAGTATTATTGTTGCATAGGATGGCTAGCAACAAGATGCTTGTGGTAATGCTTGTTAGCAACGGTGAGATTGGCCAGCTGGTAGTGATGAAGACACTAGAGGAGTGGTTGCTTTTGTTATGATGATGCAGTGTATAGTGTTGGCAATGGGTTGGTTGTTGTTGTGTACACCTGTGTGTTGTCTTACTTATGTCAACAATAAGACCCAGATGAATCCCAGGCGGTGGCAAGAGAAGGAGAAGGATATCTGGGTTAGACGCACCTATGTCTGTTCTTCCTTTCTGTGTACACTTGCACCAGCCACACCATATGTAGTTAATAAGCCGAGTTTCTTCCTTCTCAAGGTGTGCAAAGGTGTAAGCGTAGGGTCCGGGCCAGATAATATGCACTTCGAAGTCGAACACAGTTGTAGTGTGTAAGGAACACCATGTCCCTAATTCCAGCATTGCGCGAAGAATCGGGACAAAATGGGAGGGGTTTCAATTTCGATTTTTTTTCGAACTCTCTCCCGAGTTTCTTGACCTCCTGCACTCACTGTTTTTATGTGTCATTCATTTCTTTTATTTAAATATTGCAAAATTATCACATGTGTACGCGTGAATAGCTCTTTTAAATATCCATTCATTGTACTTAAAACGTAATATATCCTATATTTGGGTAATGTTTTGCCTGCTCTCTTATTCCTTCACTTGGGTTCAAATATTTGAGTTATCTTACGAATGATTTTTATTGCTTCCAGTGTCAATGTTTAATAAGGGTAATGTGCCTCTAATTTCTAATTAATCGCACCTCACTTAAGTCCTTCGAGGTTAAGTTTGTGTTCATTCAATATTTGGAAACTAATTCATTCGGTTTTGTATTTCGTCTCCGATTTTATTTCCATTGCTTATGTAACTGTACACCTTTGTACGTCACTAATTGATATCCAAAAGTTATTTAACCCCATTTGCTTAAGATCCAGGTTTTTATCATGTTGACCCATCTTGTTTGCATGTCCATGTCGTTTTGCACCCAATCATTTAGCTGACATAATCCAACACAAAAGCCAATCTTTTAAAGTATTCTCCATATATTCTATGTATAAAATACAAATGCTATTGATTTAAAGGCCTTGGAATAATAAAAAGGGGAAGTATTTGATCAATTCACCCTTACCGGCGAAATCATTATTGGGTCAATTTTTCGAATTGACCCTTCATTGTATCCTGTTGGTTTTCCCATTTATCCCACTCCTGTTTAGCTATATGTTCATATTTATCCTATATTGACTTAGCTTTTTGCTGTTTTCAATAAAGCAATTAGCTCATTTTCGTTACATCCACTACTCAAGGGAAGTTTTGTAGCCCGAGCTCTGTGATCGCGCCAAAGGCAGGTCGGGAGCAGAGCTGTATGTGGAAAGGGTTGGCTACATCCATTGCATGTAATCAACACTTTTGATTTTTTTTGAGAGCTTCTATGCATAAAGGTGCTTACTTGATAAAGTATTATTAATGCATCAATATAAGAGTATTAGTTAAATGTATCTGTGTATGGAATTTTGATTTCTCACTTGACTTCTGATTATCACCCAGTCTGCATAAGATAGAGCAGATCAATCCCATGGCTAGCATCGCGTTTGCTATAGTTACAATACAAACTGACTATGCTGGCACAACATACAGTGAAACTTGTCATGTTTAACATTTCACTTATTTTTTATCTTTTGAACAAAAAAGGAAATGGCTCAAGACCTAGTCGTTAAACATACGATTTTCATCCAAAAAGCTAACACGATTCAAACACCTTTATGCATAGAATCCCCCATCAAAAATAAATGAAAATTTTTCCCTGGTCCCTATTACGCAATGCGCAAACAAAAATTATAAAATAAACAAATAATAATAATAATAATACTAAAAAAAATCGTCGCCCCATTTCCACCTTAGTAGGGGAATGTCCGATCATGCAATCAGCGACCCCTTGTGTTTGTTCCTGCACTTAATGTCCAATCGTTTACGACCAAACTCGAAACTCCTCCTCGGAAATTCGTATTATTGACACTGATCTACACACGGGCAACAATATCCCCCTGGCTTTCATTTGCATGGTTTCCTGTCGTAGAGCTGTCGTTTAATCCCTGCTAATCAAACAATGTAAATGTTGCTGTTTGCATGACGAATTATTGGATCCGATTGAATTATTCCATGATGTGACATATGCGTTTGAATTAATGAGAATCTGATAACTTCAGGATGAAATCAATAATAATCCTATATTTTAGACTTTTTTTCCAAGTTTTACATTTGTTGTGTACCTCCTCGAATTTTTCAGTTGCACAATTATTCACACTTCCATATCCCTACTTATAATTCCTTTATCGAGTTCACGCCTAGTTTTTGACTAATTATAAAATATCGCATCTCAATTTTATTGCATTCTTAACGTGCGAATAACCTTAAATCCGTTTATCAAGCACAATGCTCGCGCTCTGCAACATACCGATTGTTCTCATACCATAATATGATTTATTCGGCAACATTCTGGCAAGTAAGCCTTCTACTCCCAAATACTTCGAGATGATAAAACAAACCCTTTTGCATTGAGAGTGCCTGTCCTGCACTAATCAACCAACAATATAGTTGAGAATATGTAGTTGTGTATGTAACAGATGTAATGATACCAAGGCAATACAATGTAATTTAGATGTTTTTTTTTTATGGGAGAGGGAATGGGGTGTCTGAAAGTTCCATTATTTTTCATAGACAAATAAAGTCAGGAATAACTTCTCAGCAACATAACCATTTGTAGAGTTGAATTACTATGAATTGTATTTGGCTTTTTCCTTAGAAATATACCCGTTTTTCGGACAGCTCCCCGAATTTGCCAAAGATATTTTCTCAATTCGTCGGTGAAATCACGGATGCCGTATATTCCTAACGATTTGTTTGTTTGATAAACTGGAAATAAATGTGCAACTCAAATATATGATAACTGTGATTACCATGATTTGTTTTGAGCATAAATATTGCGTTAATCAATGCATTTGTCGGAAAAAGATATCGGGCGAGATTGCATATTTTTTATCCTTGCTCATATCCATTTCTCGGAACCCTTATCTTATGCCCAAATTATGCGTCCATTATGTGACGTCACTTACTCCCAGAAAGTGCATATGGTTAGATCCAAAAATGAGTTGGTTAGTTGAACTTTTTCATTAATTTTTATGATAAATGTATAACTTAATAGCAAGTATAACTGGCTTTTTGCCGATTTAGCAATACATTTATTGATCGGTTATCAAAGCTTGAGTTAAAAAGTGCATTCTTTTTTTTTATTAATAAAAGAACAAACGGCTACACAGCTGTATCGCATAAAGTGCCAATTTACTCAACACAATTAAAAACTGCTCATTCCATGAAATATTATATCAATATCCTTAGAAATCGAACGTTCTTTGCAAAAGAGACTCAACGCAATTTCGATAAACAGATCCTATTTCGTTAAAAACTGCTCTTCATATTGCAATGTAATTAAATCTGTACTCTTGGCATAACAACAAAACATCTTCATTGAAATTCTCAGTTGCACTTGAATTACATTAAAATGTAATCATATTACATGTACATATCTTCTCACTTTTACTGACGTCATAGCAAAATGCGGCTTTTTTTTATTCGAAAGGCAAAATGCTACCGCGCGTACTTTTAGTGACGGGCCATTTAGTGTTTATATTCGCCATTTTATATACAATGTAGCCCTGATACAGTGCATCACGGATAATTTGAAGTGCTCGGGACCGGAAAATTTAGTTCAAATTATCCGAACTTCAAATTATCCGAATAAAATTTGGTAAGCGGATCCCAAAGCAATTGGTCGATTCTGGTTAATTATATCAAGCCCTCTAAATTGATAAATATTACTATATTTACAATTCGCATTATCCAGTGATATTTCGATGAATAAGAGATCAACTTCATAATTCTATACATAACAATAACTCCAGGTTCGTTGAAAGTTCCCAACTCAATCAACGTTCGGTTTACCGAGGAACCACTATCATTACCATGTGTTATCATACGGCAGCCAGTAGCGACCCAAGAAAAAATGCAATAAAAATAAATATTTTTTTTCAATGTATATGGTTATCAGGGCAAATTGATAGGTGGCTCCTTTATTGCCCTGAGGACACAAGTTTCATGACGTACAGACATTTGCAAGCGTGACGCCGCTCATATGTATTGGGGGGATCGAGTCGGTGGCTGCTTGCTCTGTTTTATTTATGTCGCCATATAATTGTATAGGCTATATGTACATAGGGTTTAAGCGTCTGATTGAAGGTTTTCAATGCATTTTTGGTCGTTTGTTAGACATTTTGTATTTTAAAGTTTAAAATAAGTGTTTTTAGCCACGGCTTGCTTCGCAAGACGGGGGTTGTCCCACCGCTTGACCGTTATTTATTTATGCATATATTTATTTGTTTAGTTCGTTAACTTTTTTTGAAAATGCTACTCCTCCTACAGTTGTGGGCCGATTTTAATGAAACTTGGTTTAAAATGTTCCTTGAAAGCTAGAGCATAAAAGTTGTGCTATTTCATGCTTATATTGCTTATATAAGCAGAGTTATGATTGCTTATATCCTACCATTTGAACAATACAGTCTGCACTTACGCTGCGATCACGTGATTATGACGTAACAATTGAAATTGCTCTGCTGTGGGGGATATAATCGGAGCAATTTTACACACCATTTTATATCGATCATCAAATAGGCAAGTGCCTCTCTACTTTGTAAAATAAAATAAACGTAAAAACGTTTATTAATATACTGTACAGCACGATGCTAAATTATTTACTCTATATGTTTTAAACACCTTGAAAATCTTTAGTGACCTTTTTTTTTATTCAAAATGTCCTTTGCTTTGTCAAAGTTTGACGCGACTTCCTCGTTTGTAATACACTTCCAGCAAAGGTATCAAGCATTCAATTTGACTGCAAATTGATATTCCCTAAAATATAGTAAGGCACACGTTCTTTAATCTTATATAGTTTTCACTTGTTTAGTGGTCTGTCATTTAAAAAAAAAACGACTATATAAAGACTATATGCCTTCAAAAATACAATTATTTTATTATCTTGTTTACTGTTTGTCAAGTGTCCAGTCCCACACTTCAACCCCCCCATGTCGCCATGGTACTTTGAAAAAAAAATATCACGAAACAAATCCGGTATAAGATATCGACACATAAAATATTTTTGACGCCTTTCATAAACTTTAAGCAAGGTGTGGCACACTGTCGTTTGACAGTCTTGTTTTCCATCCGACCACTCGCTTCCTTTTTCAATATATCGAAGTTTAAGCATAGACACTTGCACAGAAATGATAACTTTATACACACATTAGACTTTCTCAATTAGATTTCCATACAACAACCATACAACTTCCATATATTCTTTAGAGATATTCATCTTCCCATCAGCTTTCGAAATCCCTTTGAGAAGATACATGCATATTGCTCGTGCCGCGGTGATCAGACTTCATTTGTACAACTGGAAGACTTCCCTGCAGATACGTGCCAACTCAATATAGCACCGCTTGTGATTTGAGCTTGAAACAATATGTCACGTGACCCTTGTACAAAGCTGTTTGCAGAAAAGGCCTTTTAAATGGACATTTACACAGCCACATTGTAGGACCAAAACTAATTAACTGATTAACGTTATTTTGGCGGCATATCTTCTCAAAACGATAATATCTTATTCGGAGCATACTTTAAATGGAATCCTTCGTTTCGTAAGTTAATTTGGCAAAACACGAATCAGCAGCGGAACCAAAACACATTGAAAAGTTGAGAAGAAAACTTGTTGCTTTCACAAGAAATAATGGAATTCGTACATTTTACAACTTTGTTCAGTCTTTAGGGTTATGAAAATCAATGCGCGAGTGCTTACTTAAAATTTGAGTACGTGAACATTTTCTGCTCGAGAACAAATCAAGGGAAACGGCAAAAATTGCAATGATTAGGGTTCTTTGCATGATTTGCTAATCAACTTTAATAAAAGCAAATATTTCCCTTCCACAACATCTTCCTACTCTCTTTAAAACAAGAAAATAGAGTAAATCCATATTTTGTTTTCACATCGTCCAATTATACATATGATCCGTTGATAGCTTAAGATCGTATTGGTGCCGATCTTTTATAGTCGCCATGCCGAACACTGAAAGTGGTTGAAGTATATTTGATGATGTAATATAAGTATTAGACCTCCTAACCATTAAATGCACCACCCTAAAAACGCGACCAGTTTTTGAACCACTTTTTATTCTTCATAGAAATAGCACAACAATCATATGTATTTACACCAAAACATAAATTATGGCTATTTTTGATAAAACATGGCCATAATTTATGTTTTGGTATAAATACATATGCTTGTTGTGCTATTTCTATGAAGAATAAAAAGTGGTTCAAAAACTGGTCGCGTTTTTAGGGTGGTGCATTTAATGGTTAGGAGTTCTACGGTTAGGAGATCTCTATTATGGGTGGGTCCGTTTTCGTCTTTTTATCGCCCTGTGTTTAAGTTTTTTTATCGATGAGAGTTAACATAAAGGCACATTAATAGAAAAATCAAGGCAAATTGTCTGAGGACAAAACTATGACATTTGCTATTAAACAGAGGCCATAAAATACAAAGTCTGTGAATTATAATTATGAATTTCAACATCCCATGGACAAGTATGCGTTTTTCCGACTTCATTTCAACCTCTTTCTCAACTTGACAATCCTGTCAGCAGAAGTCACAAAAATGCATTTACAGTAAGTTCAGCCTTGTTGCCTACACTTGTAACTTTTGACAACAGAAAGTCTCGAATCTGTTGGTTTCCTTGAAATCAAACCTTCGATTAGATAGTGTCATGGATGTAGCAATAAGTATAAGTTTGATTCGTAGCTTTTTCAAACAAACCATTACATGGCATCGTTCATTTATAATACGAGTGTTATTTATCTTATGCGTATTTATGTGCTGTGAACAAAAGCAATCATTATTGCGCTAAAGCAAATCGGATGTGAGTAAAATGTTGCTGCTCAAGTACAGTCTTACCCGGTTATCTCGTACCCGCTTATCTCGTAACCCGCCTATCTCGTCACTTTTCCAAATCCCCACCTTTATTTACCTTTGCCAATTTGAAACGGATATCTCGTCACCCGGCTATCTCGTCATTTTGACATCGGTCCGAGCACTGACGAGATAACCGGGTAAGACTGTACAAAGAAATGCCATAGACCCCCGAACTATTTATAGGTATAAAAGATTTTATTTTTAGGTTTAGCCGGAAAGCCAGTTATAAAATGTTATTACAGTCAAGTTATTCTGACCTGTAATTTATCTTAAAAAAGTGCAAACACTGTTTGTGTTGCTTTTTATAATTAGTGCATTTTGCGAAAAACTTGTTGTTCTTTGTCATATCTTGTCCGTTTGATAGAGTTATCTATTGAACTCCGTTCGATTTGATACGTGGTCCTAGTTTTAAGGCAAGGCTAAATCATGAAATTTTGGAAAATAACGAAATAAAATGGAATGAATTTATATAAAGTTCATTTTAAGAACCGGATACTAGTGTGGATGTGTCCTGCATATTTTTGCTCTTACGATTTTATAATCATGCTTTTTCAATGAACATTTTGCAACTTTATTTTAACATGCATACATGGAACCATCTCTTTTAGTTTCTATATTTCCCAAAACAATATCCTGTCCATTTAAACAGAGAGATTCACTGATGAAGGCCATGTAACACACACAAGGAGCAGATGTGTAGCCTTGTACCAGTGTTTTGCTTTCTTTAAGCTATTACCCTCGCGGATCATATTCTGGTATAAGTTTTTTTTCCCGTTCCCCCCAATCAATTTTTGGGGATGATGGTGGTCGGGCAAATCTAGTTCATCCCCGTCGTCCTACCGCTCTCCTACCCTCTTTATAATCCAAGATATCATGTAGAATAAAGTCTACCAATCTTGCTTGCTTAACTTACTGAGTTCGATCCGTTGTTCGCAACCAAACACATTTCTATTTTTTGCTGGCCCCACACACTCACTGTTTTGCATTTTGTTGGTTTTTGCCAGCCAAGACATACAACTAATGGATGTTTCTCTTTTAATCCCTCCATTTGTATGTTTAACCTTTAAGTACAGCTTTGATTGAAAACAAATTGAGGCGCAAATTGTAACAATTGCTTGTACTTATGGAATTAATGTATTTAGTTAACCGTCGGAGCAGTTGTAACATCAGATCCTCATTGCTTATGGATTTTCTTTTCATATCTTCGTTATATCTTAATTCGGAGAAAGACTAATTATGGGGGCCTCGAATCAGAAGATATCTGCTTTTCAGTAACAAAGTTTCAATCACCTTCCGGATTTTTCTTAAGAGTCTATTATACAAAAAAGGGAATTAAGAATTAAAACGGAAGGGTTGAGCACGTGATATTCCGATCACCCGGTCTCAAAGTGTTAAGGCGAATGGACGACAAAAAAAAAAAAAAAAAGAGAGAGAGAAAAAAAACATGGATTCATGTTC
>LQRL01144189.1:4232-17672 GCA_001703475.1 Hydroides elegans
CCGTTTTCTAGAAATTCTATTGTTTTCGTTATAATATTTACGAGTTCTCTCTGTCCTTACGCTAACTATGGATCCATGAACATCCATTTGGCATTCTGTGTATCATCTTAATAATCGATCCGTTTCTTACCAGCAATATTTAGGTATATAGCGAGCAAAGCGTGAGCTACGAATTGACCCCCTAAACCAATATTGAAACAAGTAAGAATTACCCACTAAAGATGTTTCCTCAGCTACGCTGCGTGTCCATTATTTCCAGGAGCCATACAAAAAAGCACCAAATAAGAGCTTTCCGAAAAATGTATTATTAAGCGAAATAAGAAATCTTATGTCTATGGGCCCTGCTGCTTTCAATTTTTCCCATAAAGAAAGTATTAAAACCTCTGCTGTCGCCACTATCTACAACTGTATGTGAAAACACACCAATTATTTTAGCATTATGAGACGTTTTTTTTTAATATAACGCCGATGTTATTACATTTATTTAAAATAAGAAGTTAGTCATTAACCATTCTATGATTTTACTCAATTTATACCCTGCAATGGTCCGCTTACAATTTCATTTTTAAGTTGTGAACTAAGTATCCGAACGAATTACATAAAACGAACATGTTAGAGAAGTCCTTATCCGTTAAAAATTAAAACATTTGATCACATATTTAATAATAGATACTTAAATATATCTACATTTACAATGTAAGTATCCGTTTCCGAAATGTATTTTATTTTGTTCTCATTGGTGTGTTTATGGAATGAATAAATTAAGTGAAAATGAGTGAAAATGACAATTTTCAGCCAGTAGAGGCTCATGAGGTGCTTTTATCCTCGATCTTGACCACCGACTGTATTATTTGGACCTTCCATTATTGTTCTGCTAATGATTATGGAAAGTGAGGTAATATACTCTTTGGGGAAACCCGTAGACTATGCATCCTCTGTTTGCATTTCCCTTGTAAAAATATTGGATAAGTGATTCTGTTCAAGAATATAAAACTGTTATTGTGTTGTTTATATTGCCTTGACTTCCATATATCAACTTGTATGACCTAACTTATATTTAGTTGACTCCAAATGAGCAACGGCATTTGATCAAAACAACTAAGGGTCTGGCCACATTGGAAGCCTTTTCTTGCTTTTATTTCCTGCCAAACCTGTCTTCCAATGTATGGGAACAACCCAAAATCAACGAGCGGTTAGGTTGCTATTTGCCGCTCTTCGAGGTTCCCATATGAAATGCATCAGAAGACATGTTTCTTAGGCAATAAAAGCAAGAAAAAGCTTCTAATACGGCCAGGTCCTAATGCATATCGTATTGAAGTTGTCATAATTATATAACACTAAACCCTTATTACTAGAATCAGGCGCGGATAAAAAAATCAAAGCAACAATGGTATAAACGATAAGAACGGAATGTCATTATTATTTTTTCAAAACATTAAGATCGATTTAAAAATTGCTGCATGCACTCTGTATTGACTAGATTCAAAACGCAACTGAAGTTACTCCATATGATAAAACACAATCAAAAATAGATAAACATGTTAGAATCTAACGAATCTATTATATTCTACTAGACTAAAACAAGATATTTTTCTTTTAATCATTACCCTTTGCATTAACAATTAACTCGATCGTGTCTTTAGAACTGTTGAGCACACATCTTTCTTGAGACCTTAAATTAATCTGTCTGTATTTAAAACGGTATATGGAATATTAAAAAAAACGTCTATCCTTATTTAAAAGTTTTATCTAATTGTTATGAATATTAAATACATACTATACTACACAAATACACATGTATGCTCTTCATAATGTATATACAATCAATTAAAAACAATCAATAGTCATTCTATTTCACACGTTGAAAGCTGTTTTGATCAAAATGTAAACATAATGTTAAAACACACCATGTAGACGTCTACACTTTATCTAATTTACAATATCTAATTAACAATCACTTTATTTTCCATTATGATTTTTTTTCATCAGAATATAAACATATATGCAAATAAAAGTTAGAATTATATACAATAATATGCACAATATATATGTTGAATACGTTGTTATCTTTTATTGTAGAACATATAAACCAAAGACGACATTAATGATTTTAGCAATATCTAATTAACAATCACTTTACAAAATAAATACATTGTCTTGAATTAGTTTTAGTCGACATCATAACACAAAATCATTGCGTTTTACCGATTCTTGAATAAGGCCGCGCTAAAAGAGAAAAAAGGTTGTTTTTTATGGTCTTAAAACAAAATTGACGTGAACAAATCGCAGTGTGTATCCACCGAATCATCTAAATTTTGTTTTTGTTTGTATTACATCCAACCACATTATTCATGCTCTTTGAAAGTCCCAAATTTCCACCCGTCTTCACATTTGCATAGATTTCCAGACGTTTGGGTAGCATGTCCACATGTTCCTCTGAGCAGGATTTCTCTTGCTCATTCACTTGATTTAGATCCGTTGGAAGCGATTCCCATGCTCGAGTAAAGGGGCTCTCCCCTGGTTGTGTCAGGTCTTCCTGTGAAGGTGGATCAACTCGGATAGTGAGACGCTGAAGTCCATAGAGTTCATCATAAGCATAGGGATCAGTGGCTAGATCATTATATGCGGATGCCTCACCGTTTGCGTCATGTCGACCAACGGATTCGTACACATCGATGTCATCATAAATGCTTGATACCGAAGCTCGTCTGCTCCTTGGCGGGGGATTTTCCTCTTCCGCTGTATCATTTCCGGTAGTGACGTTTTCAAGATGGCGGAGTGTTGACTTCAGTTGTTTGCGTTTGCGATACATGCGGACTCCAATGAGCGATATTACACAGGCGATGATTAAGCCGAGGGTACGGTAGATTGTATTGCCTAGTTTACCTTTGAATGGATATAAACGGAATATCATGATCTCATATAAAATGCAACATTCGGTGATTGAATATTCGGTGATTGAATAGATCATTCCTGATTGTAATATGCACTTGACTATATATATCACAAAAATTATTACATACATTACGTATAAAAATGTTATGTTTACTTTTGGAAAAGCATTTGAAAAATGTTGAAACGTAAAGTTATGAGGCGATTTATACTAATATATATTATATATAAGAGTAAATCCATAATAGTACGTAAATATTTGTCGCAAATATCTCATCACTTCCGTCAATACAATCGGCGTGGCCATTGCATAATGTACTCGCTGTTAAACATTGTCCACTTTCGCATTTGAAATAGGTATCGGGGCACATGGCATTTGTTGAAATATATGAATAAAAGTTATCTGATTTATAATTGAAAAGTATGTTTTGAATGCATTTACACCGGTAGTAGATTGAGATTGAGCTTTCATTTTATTTTGTGTGCCCGCTGAAGTGAATGCGAGAGATAGAGCGAGAGCTAGAGCTAAAGAGAGAGATTATTAATTCAAACTTAGTAAAGCAAAAGCAAAAGCGGAATATCTTGCGAATGATTTGGACTTGGCATATTTAAGATATTTTTTTGCGAAATGACCGGTTCTCCTGTCAAACAACCATGTTCACTTCAATATTACAAAATATTGATAACGGATGCATATTCATCATCGAAATATTTAGGAATTCCGATAAGGCTTTTATATTTTAGATACGTTCTTTCTAGCTCTTGCTTCAGTCGGCGCGCACTGTTATTCATACGATGAATAACAAAGTGCTAAGTGTTTGTTGGATTTTATACTTTAAAGAAAATGGCTTTATTGAGAATAGCATTTTATTAATATCGATCAGCTAAAGTTAGTGTCTTATTATGATGTTGTTTGATGGCTTTATGTTTAACACATCCGGAATGCATCGCTAACATTGAACAATATGTATTCATGTATACCAGCGGTAATTTAATGTACATATTTAAATAAAATGAACACATTTCTAAATAGAAATAGTAGAAATACAATCGTTTATAGAGATATTCACGCTCATTGAATTTGGGGGGGGGGCTGAAATTTTGAACATGCGTTGAACAGAGTAATGCCATTTTTAAAAACCACTTAAATGTTAATTTCGCTTTTGTGATTTCTCACAAAACTATTATCATATGATGCGCAAATGAACTATTGTACTAAAGAGTTAATCTAGCATATGATTTTTATTCTATTTTTGGAATTTTCACGACACATCAAAGTCAAAATCTCCAAGGATTGAAATTACGAAACAAAATTCTACATATAATGAAATTTATATTCAAATCAAACGTTGTATTGTGTGAATTATAATTTAAAAAAATAGGAATGTACTAGTTTTTTGTGTGTGTATATATTCGGAGGAGCTAAATATATTGTATTGTTGTTGTCAACGTTTTGCTGGAAACCATTTGGAAATTTTCTTACTGGCAAACAGTGGATAAAAGCTTTACTTCTAGAAACTAGGTTTCATCGTTATAAGCCTTATATTTATCCATTTCACACCGAAATGAGTAATATTAGAATAACTTTTAACAGCTTTCGTGAGTACTCCTGCTCCAAGGACACAATGAGCAACAATAGAGACGCTGGAATTGTAGGTGACAGTTCTGTATCAAATGTATCAAATAAAACATTAAACGACGAAAACCAATCCGAACTCAGACGAGTTTTCATCACACAAAACTACAATTTTAAGAGGCACTGGGTACATGATGCATCCAAGATACTGGAATTGGTTGTGGCAGTTTTGTACAAACTTATACATTAAACGACGAAAACCAATCCGAACTCAGACGAGTTTTCATCACACAAAACTACAATTTTAAGAGGCACTGGGTACATGATGCATCCAAGACACTGGAATTGGTTGTGGCAGTTTTGTACAAACTTATACATTTAACGGCGGAAACCAATCCAATTTCAGGCGAGTTTTTGTCACAAAAATTACGGACGCAAACCAATCAGATTTCAGACGAGATTTCCTCACAAAACGAGAGTTTAGAGGCACTGGATTGATGATACAACGGAGACGCTGGAACTGGTGATGGCAGTTTTTTTGTACAATTTTATACATTTTACGATGCACACAAATCCAATTTCAGACGAGATTTTATACACACAAATACTATTTCAGACGAGATTATTCACAAAATACGAGATTTTAAAGGCACGGGGTACAGGATGCAACAGATACGCTGGTGGCGGTAGTTGGTGGTGGCAGATATGTACAAACTAACGAGATTTCAGACTAGATGTTCTTCAAACAAAGAATAAAATAATAAATATGAATATATAGCTTTTATATTTAAGCTATATTTAAATAACAAAAGCAATATGATCACATGCCACTGACAAGGATGTGAATATCGAGTTATATACATATATACTTCTACTCAATATATATAATTGCATAAACAGGTCTAAAGTATCATCCGCGTAAGTAAATTTTTACTTTTTATATAAACAAGATTGCTTGGATGAATAGGAATCATTTTCCATAGTTCACATTAACAAGAAAGACAACTATGTTTTGGCTTAATAATCATTAACAAATTATTAAGGGGTTTCTATTTGAGTAACATCCGTGATTTGATCAGAAACGTACGCATTTACTTTAAAATGTTCGACTCATACGGCGCCAACTTATTTGATTTTATCTAGAATCTTAAACATAATTGAGGAAGTGAAAGGTTAAACGGGTTTAATTCTTGATCCTGTTATGATAATTTGAAGAATAGCCTAACATAATTATAACACTAAATTATAGCAGTGATCATAATCTGAAACTCATTGGAAAGGCATTGTTAACCCATTGGCCGGAGTACGAGTGCAAGTTCGCAACATGACCTTAGATTATAATCGTTTGCCGTTATATGTATTTAATTTAGTTTATGAAAATTGAAATAGTGATAAATAAAATCTTGCTAATTATCACCGTATATTCAATCCTCGTTTTAAATTCAGAATAAACCATGTTAATATTGCTCTAAAATTAAAGTGCATTGGCATTGTTGATAAAAAATTTTAATATTAAATGTATATATATATAATTCTTTTATATAGATAACTGTTAAAAAAGTAATGTTTATTTGAAAAAAATGAAGGGATACAACAGGTTGACGTTGTGTGAGCTACGTTGTCATTTTTATTCTATGCCCCTCCGGAGACATTCTGATTCTGCATCACAGATATAACACAAATGAGGAAAATAATAAAAATATATTATTTACCTTATTTATCATTAAGCATTTTCAAAGGATATATTGGTTGATATTTCATAATGATGAAACATTCTTATGATTTTATTGGACAGAAAGAGTATTTTTTATAATACATCACGAACTATGCATTAAGTAAATGAATCTTATTTGGATCCAATATACTGGTTGGCACAAGTTTAGCATATCGAATATTTATTACTTGCTGGATAATTACAATTAATCAAAATGAGGATGATGTTATCTGTGCTTATGTGTTTACTGCACATAACCAGTAAGTGAACTGACAAAAAGGTGTTTTACTTAGTTAATTAAGACAGGAGATAGATCATAAATCAAACCTACCTCATCTTAATAATAATCTTATATTCTAAATGTATTTTATCTTCTATTCTTGCATTGACAATAAAAATGAAAGTTTTAAGCATCACAAATTCATTCTATTTAGACAAAATGGAAATCATCTAGATTTAGACTATACAGCTGGCTTATTTTGAGTCTTTTTGTAAGGAAACCATACACACGAGTTAAGATAAACGACCTATATAATCCAATTACATCATTTAAAATATTTGTATTTTCTCAATATGCTTATTAATTGTATAATTATAGTCTTCAAGATATTTTTCGTCCCCCAGCGGGCCTTGTGTTTTGCATTCAACGGCAAAATTATATATATATATTTTGCTAACACACATTATTAAATATAAACAAACTTATGACTTTAAGGTTCGAACAAATGTGCAGATAAAGCTCTTTTTCAATGCGATGGCAATTCTTGCATTCATTATTTCTCACGCTGCAATAACAATTCTAATTGTGAAGACGGAACGGACGAAATGAATTGTGGTGAATATCAAATTTCAAGCTATATTACATATATTTTTGATACATGTTTTCTCTCTCCCTCTATCTCTATCTCATATAATTTATATTAAATTAATCAACATAAGATATGTTATATTGTTTTATGGTTATCACCAGCGCTATATCAAGGGTGGTATCACTGGGTCGTGGGTTTGATTACATATAGAATTCAGGTCAAGAAAATACTTTGGTAGACGCTTCTTGGTATTTCAATGGTGGTAAGTTTAGTAGCCATATATAATAGAAGACGATTTTTACCATGTTGAGTTGTTTGCCATTCAGATGTATGCTTTCCATTTGAATTTCGATGCAATGACGGATGTATTCCCTTTGGCTGGGTCTGTGATGGGTGGGCAGACTGTGGTGACAAACGAGACGAAACTATTTGTGGTATATAATAGTTATCAATTGTGAACGTTTCGTAACAATTGCCGTTAAAATGTTTAATATTTGTTATGGAACTAGACATAATCTATTTTTAGAAATAGTTTATATAGATATTGCATGATTTGAAACAAATATGGACACATTGCAGGAGCCATTATCTGTGCAAACAGCCGATTTCGTTGCAACAATGGCGAATGCATAGAGGTTTCTAAACGCTGTGATTCAAGAAAAGATTGTGAAGACAATAGTGATGAAATTGATTGCGGTAATTATTCTGGCATTTTACTTATATGTTTCCTACGACAAGAGAATGCATCCGGATGATTTTGTAGTTAAAAGAATCGTCCGTATGTTTGCGATTATCATATGATATTTAAATGTGATATTCAAACAATCAATCTGCAAAAAAAACTAGGAAACGATAGTGATTAACGCATATTATATACTATGTCGTCCCAGCTCAAAGCTGTCATGTAAATAAAGTTATACATTAAACAATGTTCATTCATACAAACATTTTGTTAACTTCAAACAAATCTTCACGATTGTTCTAAAGAGAACAACATTTGCTCGATGGGCAAATTTCGGTGTGAATCAGGACAATGTATAGCTGATTCTGAGCGTTGTAATGCAAAAGGAGAGTGTTCTGACAATAGTGACGAACTCGATTGTGGTAATTTTTCGCCCTTGCGTTTATCAAACTGAAAACATATATTTGAAAACATAAGTATTTTAGCATGCACAATCTAAATTTAAAATGGTCGTGGTTGTGCTGATATTATATTGATCCTATTTGCCGATAATCTCAGTTTTCATAATCTATGGACTATGATGATTATTATAATAAAAAATATCGTTATAACAGTTTTCTAAATATTTTTTTACAAACATATTCAAATGGTACACTAGTAAGTACCGGTGAATAATACTGCAAATATACAACTTAATTGATTGGAAATGTGTGCTTATATTGATAGAGAATCATGATTGCCGAGACAATACCTTCCGCTGTGGTACAGGACAATGCATAGATTACGTAAAACGTTGCGATGGCAAGGATGATTGTTTAGACAAAAGCGACGAATTGGACTGTTGTTAGTGAACAACCCATTTTTTTTTAGAATGATTAAGATATAATATCCATTGATTTGCAAATATATGAACAACTATATATTTGAGAAAATGCAATACATTACTGTAATGTGTTTATGACCTGTGAATTACTGCACCTGTTACATTGTATTTATTTATATATTGAGCAGTGTTTCTCACAATAATGTACACAATTAAACTAAAACTATATTTTTGTTGTTTTTACAGCAGAAGAATGCGCACAGGACACATTCAACTGCACCCATGGCTCTTCGTGTCTGTCTTTAACGGTGCGTTGTGATGGTAAGAATGATTGCGGAGATGGTTCCGATGAAAACGATTGTGGTAAGCATTAAAATTAATTTTTAACACAATGTAAAGACATAAAAGTGAATTCCATGAATAAAGAAATATATGATCTTTAATCTTGAGTTCATATATGTGTTCTATCAAAAGGGTGCTTGATCAGCAGTAACTATGATTTTTTCATAACTGGATATGATCCTATTCATGAATAATTTACTTAACTTGTAATTTAAATACCTTTAGAAAAATCGATTTGCCATTCGGACTACTTTCGTTGTAACGACGGTCAATGCATTGTCAACTCCAAAAGATGTGATGTCAATGTCGATTGCAATGATGGAAGTGATGAAAACCAATGTGGTAACATAAACTTTTTAATGTTTATCTTCTATTAATTTTGAATTATTCAAAAAAGCTTTTGTTGAGCATAAATATAATATATTTCCATCGCGTACTGTGAATGGAATAATTTTGTCAGTGTTTTATATAATGATTTAAACTAGCATACAGCAAAAGAGCGTTTCTGTATTGATTTGAACATAACACTAATACTAGGGTATTATATTAAATCAAAAGATAATTGTTTTTCTAGAAAGCAACACCTGCCAGATTGACGAGTTTCGTTGCGCAACAGGACAGTGTATTAATAATAATAAACGATGTGATGCAAAACTAGATTGTCCGGACAAAAGTGATGAAGATTTGTGCAGTGAGGCTTAAACATTCTTAAGTTCTCTATTAAGATTTTAATGTTTAGATACGTTTACTATCATTATACGTACGCTATCAAGTATATTTGATTGTATTGCGTCCACAGTATTACTGGAAACCCTAATATCTAGATGTTAACCACTTTAATCTGTATATAATGTATTATGATTAAATTGTAGAGAATCATATTTGTCGTGATGGTGTCTTCAGCTGTGGCACAGGACAATGCATTGATTACGAAAAACGTTGTGATGGCAAGGGTGACTGTCTAGACCGCAGTGATGAATTGGATTGTGGTGACTAATTAATTAATTCATCTTAACGAATGAGTATTATATCTTGATATATATTTAAAATATACAAATATATTGGCTAAAAATTAGATTTAATTTAAGTAAAAAGTAAATACAATTTAAAATGTGCCTTGCTCATGAAATGGATACAATGTAAGACTAATAATTGTGATTTTTGAACTTTGTACTTCAGCATCATGTACGCATGAGAGCACATTCAAATGCGCCCATGGCTCTTCGTGTCTGTCTTTAACGGTGCGTTGTGATGATAAAAATGATTGTGGAGACGGTTCAGACGAAAATGATTGTGGTAAGCGTTATAATTGTGCATGGGATTTACCTTGAACATACAGAAAACTGTTTTAGAAAGAAGGTTTCATATTGATTTCATATGTGTGTTAAATTTACACAAAGTGATCAAGTGTAATCATGTTGTATTGATAATTGGGTATGGCCTGATTCATCAGTAATTTACTAATCTTATGTTTTGATTACTTTTAGAAATATCGATTTGCCATTCGAACTACTTTCGGTGTAACAATGGTCAATGTATTGTCAAATCAGAAAGGTGTGATGTAAATCCCAATTGCAGTGATGGAAGTGATGAAAACAAATGTGGTAACATTTAAAATCTTACCATTATTACTTCCACATTGGTCCATGACTTAGCTACGGCGGATACGTGTCGTAAATATTTTCATATATACTAATTCGAATTTGAATATAAAAAAGAGCGTTTCGAAACATTCTTTCTTATCAATTATTACCTTTAATCTGAAGATAATTGTAATTTTAGAAAGCCATACCTGTCCGACTGAGGCATTTCGTTGCACAACTGGACAATGTGTGAATATCGATCATCGTTGCAATGCCCAATTTGATTGTCCTGACAAAAGTGATGAACTAAATTGCGGTCAGAATATTGCATTTTAACAATTTATTCGTTCATAAAGACGCAAAATATTCCTCATTGAAGACAGTTATTGTATATTTAGTTATGTTCTATTCTTTCAAACGCATTTTTGTATTTATTTTGATTTAAAACCTGTGTATATCTTTTGAGTCTGATTAGGATTTGAACCTATTTTCTATCTTTTAATCCTAATAATTATCAAAAGCATCCGTATAACGATTAAAATGATAAATGAAATGGAATAACTGGCAATAAAAGATTTGATGTTAAGGCTAGAATTTATTGTTTTAAATTGCAACCATAAATGACGAATTTTCTTGTTTGATTAGTGAAAACATCAATGCAATTCAAATAGTTTAAATATCATGATACATATATTTGTAGAATATCATGCATGTCGAGAAAATAACTTCCGCTGTGAAACGGGACAATGCATAGATTACGCCAAACGTTGTGATAACAAGGATGATTGTCCAGACCGCAGTGATGAATTCCATTGTGGTGACTAATTAACCGATTCATGTTAATGAATGAGTGTTATATCTTTATATGAATATAAACACAAATAAATTTGTTTGAATGTATATTTAATATGATTGGATATGTATATGCTATTTGATTTCTTATTATAATAAATATTTAAAATATTGATTCACAATGTTATTCGCAATGCTATTCTATATTTGCGTTTTTCACTTTTGCTTGATATTGCAGCACCATGTACAAGTGAGAGTTCATTTAAATGCACGCACCGCAGTTCATGTTTGAACTTAACAGTGCGTTGCAATGGGAGAAATGACTGTGGAGATGGTTCCGATGAAAGTTATTGTGGTAAGTATTATAGTTTTAAATGCTCTTATGCAATGCAAAGCCATAACACTGAATATAATATAAAATGCATGTGTTATAAGTATTGTGTACATGTGTTCTAAAATAAAAATGTCGCGTGATCATGTGTATAAATTATAACTCATAACTAAATATAATCCTATTTAAAATATGCAAGTGTGTTTGTGATTGTATTGCTTACAGAATATTCGAAATGTCATTCAGACTTTTTTCGTTGCACTAATGGTCAGTGCATAATCAAATCTGACAGGTGTGATGTTGATTTGGATTGCATTGACGGAAGCGATGAAAAGACATGTGGTATGTTTTTTGTTACTTTTAAATGTTCCCTTTTCTTTAAAATTTAGATATGACAGGTCAAATTTGTTCTTTTTAATCATCGCTGATCAACTTTACATAGCACTCGTTTGTTATTGCTATAAAAGCCTAAAAACGCTGATATTATATCATGATTCTCGAATGCATTATCCTTTATAGTAGAAGCCGTTTATTGTAGTTTTGTCATTTATAGCCTTTATGATCATTTATATTTTTAGAGGACCATTCATGCTCGGGCGAAGAGTTTCGCTGCGGAACTGGTCAGTGTGTGGACAACATCAACGATGTGATGCAGAACTGGACTGTCCCGACAAAAGTGACGAGTCACATTGTGGTAGATATTATGTTCTATTTATATTTATAAGCAGGTATTTTTGTTTAAAACATGTTGCAAGCAGTCTACATGTATTGATGGTTTTGCTAAAGGTGATATGATAGAGCATTTTGAAAAGTTTAATAAGGTTAATATAATAATGATGTTACATTCAATATATGGAATTGCTACCTTCAAAAAAAAAAGATATGCATTGTATTTCGAATCATACTCGAGACTTACTTAATTGCATCAACAGTGAAATACTGTTTTATTATTAAGTGTATAATTTTAACCATTTTTAGTGTTATCCAATAGCTACGTCACCATATAAGTCAAACCTTAACTGATCATCAATATTTAAATTATAGAGGACCACCCATGTCCGAACAATACCTTTCGCTGTAAGACGGGTCAATGTATTGAATATGCTCGACGATGTGATTCCAGCGAAGATTGTTCGGATAAGAGCGATGAACATCTTTGCGGTAATTGTTTTGCATTCAAACATAAATAGAATAACAAAACTATGTTTGATTGTGGCAAATCCATTTAATCCATTTTTTCCTGCTAAAATAATATCTAATTAGAGCACAAATAACTATGGTGGAATCAATATGCATACAATAAGACAACTTTTATTGGAATCAATATACTTTTAGCGTCTTGTACCGATAATAACACACTGCACTGTACAAATGGCATTTGTCTTGATGTTACAACGCGCTGCAATAAATATAATGATTGTGGAGATAATTCTGATGAGAATGAGTGTGGTAAGTTTATAGAAATCAATCAGAAACATCTTATATAGCATTTTCTCGATACCATAAGGTATAGGTAAGACCATGCATTGATAGAATGATTTTAAAATGCCATTTATTTATAAAAAAAGTGATTAATCTTATTAACATGTATAGTTTTATACCAAAATTATATTGCATACAGGATAAATGATCCATGAATAAATATAAATAATTGAACATTATCTATATTACATACGTTTTATCTTATTAATGCATTATCATTATTATCAAACCTCAGAGAATTCCACATGTCCTTCGGGTTACTTTCGCTGTGAAAATGGCCAATGTATCAATGCAACTAATAAATGTGATGCCAGTCAGGATTGCAATGATGCTAGTGATGAAACGAAATGCGGTAAATATAAATTTGAATCGCAAATTTGTGTTTGTAATTTATCATATAAATGTAAGAAAAGC